>APFE031621183.1:0-55340 GCA_000404065.3 Pinus taeda
CGCTGGTGTTTGGCTTCTCTTGGCTTGCAGAAAAGATAAAATAATAATAACAGGGCATCAGGCTAATTGTTGTCAAGGTGGAGATTGTTGAGATTTTCTGTTTGGAATAAAATAGGCAAAAACCTCTATAGGTGACAACAATAGAAATTCAGTTCCTAGATTAGCTCCAAGTTGTTGGGAGATGATTAATGCCTCCTATATTTGATGTGAGTGAGTTAATGAGGTTGTTAGATTCTCTATGTTATATAACAGGAAACCATTCGGATGTTTGCTATGAGGGTGAGAGTTTTGTGAGGATTTCATTTTGTAATCTCCTGTTTGATTAATAAATTGCCGATGTCTATGTTGTGTGGACGTAGCCCAGATTGGTTGGGTGAACCACATTAAATTCTTGTGTCTTATGTGCTTGACTTATCAGCTGTGTATTTTGTTTAATTTCCGTTGTGCATCTAATCTCCAACAAAAACTAATGTATATAAACCTAATGCATATAACAATCCTTGACTTACATACCTGCATGCCAAACATACAATACATGCATGATGAACCCCAATGTCCAATGCTGCAACCTCATTATGATGATTTGCATATCCTACTCTTTCTCAACCAACACATTAGCATCATAACATACCAATATCACCCTGGTGACCTAAATTACATACCATGACCTCACAAGTCATGTTTGACCTACTATTCATGCATAACTATAACCAAGACCATTCATGCATGACAATTTCATATAGACGAATAACACGAGTACTAAACCACATACACATCATTCTAGCTAGATTCCAGTCATCAATGCATGACCATATCCACCTAACAAACCATGACTTCATGCATGGAAAAAACCATTACTCCATTGTACACATTGCCACATGCAACCATCAACATGCATAAGCAATGCCTAATCAACTACACATACGCATGAACGCATGTAGTCGAGCATAAGTGATCAATTATTGTAACCAAACTACAAGAATGATACATGTAATCAAACATACAAGAATGCAACCTAACATACAAGGATGTAATCAAGCTGCATATAATCATGTAACCATTCATATACTCCTGCCAATGCATTCCATAAAATCAACATCAAGTTCCTCACGACAACCTTACTACAATCATGATCAACATGATGCAATGCAAAAAGCACATGGAATGCAATTTTTTGAGACACGCATGCAATTGTGACATATGCATGACCAATACATTCACCCAAGGAGAGCACAACCATGCACTGATACCAATCTGTAACACCCCCTCCCAGTTCAACCCAAAGTAACTATGACAACTGGGGTAAAGATGAGATGAGAGGCTACTATGATCAGATCTGGCCTCCTATGTGACCTTAAGGAAATGGAATCGATGGAACATCACACACAATCATCCAACATCATCAACAGAACCCTCAAGAGACAAGTCAGCCACTCAGACATCTTGTCCCTGGGTCCCACTGTTGTTCTGGACCTCTTAGGCCGTAGTCGCTCTCATGTTATTAGCAAGGGAGTGACCAACAACCTAAATTTTCTCTCATAGGCATGTGTGCCAGTGACTGTGGACCTTTCTTAGCACACCTGTGCCAGCGACCCTGTGATTTGAGCTACTTTTCTAGCCTAGAATCTCGGCCTCTACCTAGAACTTGCTACAACCTTCAGAATCCATCAAGGACATAATAACAATACTGAATACTCAAAATCAACCTCATGATTAGGCCTAAGCATCCCCAACCGGGACTAACATTCTATCAAACACTTGTTATCAATGCAACCTACAGGTCTAGGATACAAGACAAAGCATAAATGACTGAAAGAACTTATGAAACATAACCAGAAGGATCACCTCCATCTCCATTGAGCTATCATACCATCAATTAGGTCTCGCATCCATCCATTTAACAATTACAAGTAAATACATGAACTAACCATGATATGAACTAGTCACATAACCATGCTTATAACCAACATTAAACCATATAAATATCAGAGATATGACAACCATTAAATCCACATGTAAACATGTACAAAAGTAAGAAAACTTAGCTTGTATTAATCATAGGAAAATACGACTAGGTTCGGGACTTCCACGTACCACCTGACCATAGACATGGCTGAACCAAATCTCTCTTTCAGCCAGTCACCCTCGTGCCATTTTCTAAGCATGAATGTAGGATCTCATAGAACAACCAAGGGAATCTAGAGTTTAAACCACCTCCACCCTCATCAAACTGTGATCACACCAAAATCAGTGCTCCGATCACAACCAAACATAACTTGGAATGCCATCTAGAATCCATCACTATTCTTAATGAAATTTCCATCTCCTTGTCTCTGAGGCTTCACCACAGTCCAAACCCAAATCACTAGGCCCTAAACCGAGACATCTCCCCCAGGCTTTACCATGTATCCTGCCAAAAACGGTCAAGGGATTCCTAGGCCTTTGGGAATGGAACTTGAGACCACCTCTACCCCGGATTCTGAAATCCATCTCGCAAACCAAAGCTCACAAACCAAAATAAACATCCCAACACCATGGCATCGGGAAAAGGGCGAGGCTAGGCTGAAAAACCACTGTCATAACTCGGCAAAACCATGCCACCGATAACAAGAGAACCATACACCAACATGCAAAGCCATGCATGTCCAAACCAGCTAGGAAATTACACATGAAAAAGGTTACATGTAAGTATTCCTGTTGAAGTTGCTTGATCATGCTTTCCTTTCCTTGATCCTTGCTTGCCTTCCTTTCCCTTTGCTTGCTTTTCCTTCCTTGATCCAAAGTTGGAGTGCTCCAAGAAATCTCTAAGTGACCAAGAGAGTGGGAGAGAGAGAGAATAATGGGAGAGCTCCAAACTTGAACTTACAAAAGGTTACACTGACCAAGATCCTGTCAACTAATCCTCATAAGCCTTTTTATCAATAAGGCCTCTATTTTCTTCATTTTCCATTATTTTCCTTCAATTTCCTCCTCACATGCAACCTGTGACTTTTCATCTTACTTTTCTCCTAATTTCCATTATTTTCATAAATAAATGTGCCAAAAATGCATTTTTTCCTTTTAATGTCTTTGTCTTAGCCTTTGCCAATTCTCCTTAACCAAAACACACATCCATTGTTGCCCACTAGGATATCTTTGCCCAACATTCAGCTTGGAATAAGTGTCCCTTACCAGAATAGACAAAAATAGGAGTCCTAAATGGACTCACCAATTCATAGTCAATAAACTCCATGTCCTCCATATTCCACCATGTCAAGAGTGTGAAATCAACAGTGCACTAGAAACCTCCACCAACAAGTACCCAAAAAAAGAAAATTGACCAAAATATGTAAACCCTATTTAAAACATACTGGAGAAAATGGTCAAACACCATGAAGAAAACATCACCTCCCTGAAGATAGCACCACCGCACAAAGTAAAAACCCCCAGTGTTACACCAAACTTGCTGAGTGTTGGCTAGCCATACCTCCAATGCTTCAAACCCTAGCCAACATCCATTAGAAACTCCTCTCGCTTCCCTGATTTGACGCTAACCCCCTCCTACCACATATATATCTGTGTGTGTGTGTGTGTATACATGCATGTGTGTATGCATGTATCTCTGTATATATGCATGTATGTATATATGTATGTGTGTTTGTGTGTGTGTATGTATATGCATGTATGTATGTATATGTATGTATATGTATGTATATGTATGTATGTATGTATGTGTGTTTGTGTACATATATATGTATATACATATACATACACATACACATATATGCATATACATACATGCATACATACATATACAGATTTAGATACACACACACACACATATAACTGAAACAATAAATATTTGTATTAAAAATTTGTGCTTGGGAACACGACCATACATAAAGGAGTACAAAAATAATAACTTTTGTTGCTACAATATAAGATGAGATAATACCTGTTTGCATAAAAAATCAAAAGTTTTATAATCATAAAAGTTACAAAACTCGTTTACCTAGTTACATAAAATTTCCAAAAAACATTCAAAATTGATACACTTGAAATACATTGATATTATTTTGGAGGTGGTGGGCCTTCCATATTTCCCTGGTCAGAGTCCTCCTTGGGGGACATAGTTTCATTTATGTTAGATTTTAGACTTCTGTGGATGTTTTTTGCAGTGGTATGATCCGGATTGTCCACAGTCTTCTGTTCATTGAGTCGACGTTTCAAACCCCAAAGGGGGTCCATCATCAGGACAATTTAGCAAGATAGAAAGAATGAAAGATTGTTCATCATAGGAAAATACATAGTTTCATTTATGTTTGGGAGAGACTGAATAATAAAGTTTATCGAATTTCCTAGAGAGAGTTAATCCTAAGAAGCTTGTTCACAGTGATTTGAAGGTCATTGCATTATTGATTGAGGGAAACCACTTCATGTTCAATGCATTTCATATTGACTCTATGCTCCATAAAAATATTTGTAGCCATGGTAAGGGAGGAAACTATCTGACTGTGCTAAATTTGAAAGTGAAACATTTTTTTTTTTGTACGTGTTCAATATCTTCAATCCACTCAAGATGGAAATTTTTCCCATGAGCCTTCTTAGCCATGTGTTGATTTGAAATGTGGATAGTAGAGAAATCTACCCAAACCCAGACTTCAAAATTTCTTCTAATGGTGAACTTGCAAGAGAAGGCCAAAAATACTTGTCCTTTGATGTTGACCACTTGTGACCACAAAGCATAAACTAACATGCTAGATATTCCTAAGTGATGGAGATGGAGCCCAATACCCTAAAACCAAATGACCACCCAATTGGACTTGACCTTTCCCTTATCAACTAACTTAGCCAAAAACCCATAAGAGGAATGGGAAATAACATGGAAGAGGGAGTGTAAATTGGAAAATAGAGTGTTAAACACAGAAATCAAGGATATATGATCAAACAGGTGAGGACGAGAGGTCAAACATGGACTTAAATAAAGTCAAATTGATACCATACCAAAACAAAGAAACAAATAGAGCGGATGGAAGATAAGGAAGCCACTAAAAAAAATTATTGAGGGAAACACTTTAATACGCATGGAAGGAAAATCCAACGGTACGGATAAAATTGGAAAATTTGCACACACACACACACACACACATATATATAGATATATTTAAATCTCAACGATCGTTGGATATCTTGTCCTGAAGATGAACCACACTGGTTGGTTCGAAACGCGTCAACCAAAATATTCAATGTGATTTCTGCCAAATAATATTTTTATGTAATTTCCTTTACTGTCGAATATCCAACGTTAGTTTGACTTAAATTTTTTATTTTTTATTTGACTTAAATCAATGTCTCCGTCTCTTTCTTTTTTTAATCTTGGTGGTCGTAAGATATCTAGCGTAATTTCCTTTATCGTCAAATATCTAATGTTAGTTTGACAGCATCAAATATCTAACATAGTTTCCTTTACCATTGAATATTCAACATTAGTTTGACTTACATTTTCCTTTACCGTTGAATATTCAACGTTAGTTTGACTTACCGTTTCCTTTACCGTTGACCATCATCTTCCTTAACTCCTATTTGGGTAAATGATTTTTCTTTTCATGCCAATAAATTTTATGACTATATCTTCAAATCCTTTCTTCAGTCCCTAGCCCTTATGTTAATCCCTTATTTGCGTGTTCTTGTAGGTGGGTTTATTTCTTGAGTTTACCTTGATTTCAAAATCTTAATTTGGTTTCCATCCATTAATTTTTCCATGCCATGTTACCCCAGTTTGGATTCCCTTTTGATTTCTTCCATTTTGCGTGAAGCAAGGGTCGTTGAGGGTTTCAATATCCACGTTAGGTTCGTAAATTTGTGTATTGGTTTTAAACTATGGACATATTAATTCACGGATTGAAAGTACTGATTCTAATAGTCAACATCTATAACTATTTCTTTTATTATATGTGTAGGGTATTATTGTCGACTTATAATTTGTCTATATGGAATATGCAAAAAGTTTTGTTCTTAGGGTTTTGATGGATAAAGCAATGAAAAACTTGAATAAAATTTAACAAAATTTTCAAATAAATTCGATCACCTCGACTAGCATAGTGTCGTTCAGAAATATTAATGTTCTCTAAATTTTGGCTGCCAAAAATATTACACTATACTTTTTTTATGCCAATGTCCATTCATCAAATAAAATTTTCTCTTTCCAAGGACGACTAGTTGAGAGTGTTGGATCTTATTAGAATTGGATCACAATGATATGATAGTTTAATCCCAAAAACTATGTTGAACCATAAAAAGATGAACGATGTTGGTCAAACAAGTGGCACTCAACCGTGTGCATTTCTTCATTGACTGGATATTGGGAATAGGTCCATAAGAACTTTCTTTAAATGTTTTGTCACAAAAAAAAATAGTGAGATTATTTCAACCTTAAAACCTCCTTGAGTTGGACTTCCAAAAAAAAAAATCAAGAGAAATTGTCAAGCACTATAGAAAGGTTTTCCAAACCCCAAATTTCTACAAAGAGGTAGAAGGCTACCCAAAAGTCCCTTGATTTTGTTCCATGTAAGCTTTAGCAAAGAGAAGAGACAACCCCATAACCCCACCTTATCTTTACATGAGCTATCCACAACTTGCACAAGATGAACAAGCAATAAACCCCTGGCCTCAATTTTTTATTTTCAAATTTTTACAGAAAAACCTACAAATTTGTGTGCTCAAATTGGTTTAAAATTTATCATAAATCTGTTTAGAAGTTATCTCTAGGTGTGAGGATTAACTAGTTGCTTGTAAAATTCATTTTAAAGGTAAGGGGGGAATAAAGCCAATTATAAACCATCACTACATGTTCCCATGCCAATTATAAACCATCACTACATGTTCCCATGCACATTCCCTCCAAAGAGCCTCAAATATGGCTCATGAACATTCTCTCCAAAACTTAACTTCCTCTAAACTCAAGAAACAAGGTGAAAAAGGAGGGGTATTAGAGCCAAAAATGATTGAAATGAAAAAAAAAACAGGACCATCATCCTCTTGTTAGACAATGTACGGATGAACCTTATGCACAACGGTCTCAAACTTCTCAATCGTGAAAGACTAGATGATTGTTACAAATCAATTCAATCAAGTAGACTCTAAATATGCTACTATCGCATGCTTCTATCTATGATGTCATACTCAATCAAGATTCATCTAGAAAATACAATGATGTATGCTTGCTCATTTGATAAATTTGTTAGCATAGTGTCCTTCAGGGTCTTTATAGTTCCCTCCTTTTATCATGCTCATTATTGACAAGCACAATAATTGCTTTGCTTAACCATCCTTCTCATTTTGCTTCCTTCATTATGTACCTGCAATATTCACTGAAAAGTACAACTAAGAAAAATATACAAATTCAAGAGCATGATGATGATCTAGGGTTTCCATGGATTTCTTAGAGGGTATACTCTAGGTTTCTTAGAAAAAAACCCTAAATTCCTTGATATCTCCCTTGGAAGCATCAACCTTAGGGTTTTGATGTCATATCCTAGATTTCTCGAATTCCACCCTCACTAAGTTTACCATATACCCTAGATTATCTACAAACCCAAGAAGTGAAAAGTTAGGGTTTCTATGAGAAAACAAATAGATTAGGGTTAGGGTTTTCTAATCGAAGTCCTATTTAGGTTTTACAATCCCTAGATACCCACAAACCTTCAATAAAGTGAAGTCTACAAACCCTATAACCTCAATGCATTCCATTTCATTACATTATGCAGACCCTTTATTTAACTTATGCTAGATAAGTATAAAAACAATTATACATACCTCACTGTAGCTTCACCTTATCCTTTATTGCAAAGAATTGGTCTCTTGATGACTCCATTTGCTTCCGACAGATAAAATCTTGATCTCATAGATGTTGTAGTTCTTCTATTTTTGAGGTATATTGTAGATGTTTCTATAGATGTTCAAGCTAGACCTGTGTTACAACCCCTTTCTTCAAACAAGCTTTGTATGGGATACAACAATCCTTTCTTACTTTGATGCCCTTGATTATATATTTATGCTATCATTCTACAACTTCAACCCTTATAGTTAGGGCTTTCCACAATCACTATGAATGCCTCTTCAATCGGTGATCTTGTATCTTCTACAAATTTCCTTACTTCACTAGACTGCAGGCCTACTACTAGCCTTGGATTCCACAAGAAATGAGGTTATAGGTCTCAATCTACCTTATCAAAACCTTGTGGCCTTTGATTAAGTTTTATAAATCTTGATATTTCTGAAGTTTGTATGGTAACTTCGTCCCTATGGTTAGGGCTTTGATAACCACTGAAAATGCCTCACAAACAAGCCTAAAATACCTTCCAAAAAAATGTGGTCCTTTCTTTTCTTCAAGGAGACTTCTTTGTGGACTTAAAGATTGCTTCTAGGAGAAGTCTTGGCTTTCTTTGCAATGTCCTCGACCTATTATAGACTTATTAACTTGCTTCTTAGATCTCCTGAAATGATGAAGTCACTGCTTGAGGTGAACGTTTTCAACCTCTTCAAAACCCTTGGTATAGTATTGAACATAACTTTGACCCAATTTCAAAGGTCTGTAGGATGATATTCTCTTGATTGGCTTCACTTCTAGTCATTTCTTCCTTTAAGATATATGTAGACAATCCCTTCTTTTTTCATTTTTGGAGTAATTAAAAACCCTTCCAGTGATCTTCTAACTACCTATACTCTTGTCCTTAGCTCTGATACCATGTTAGAAAATCGATTAGTGCAACATATTATTTTTACTTTTCCTTTCTTAACAATTATTCGTGATATTATGTTATTTTTCATATGTTCATATCATCAAATAAATGCCAAAATAATGAAGATAACAACCATACAAAAAATGAACACAATATATAGGCTCCAAGCCAAGGAAAAACCCCTCCAAGGGGAAAACCCAGAAAGAACTTCTCTTCTTATAGAATCAATTCAATGGAGACTTCCAAGACCAAAACCTAGACCAGACACATTAGCAAGAACCAAGTAAACTAGTCAATCTTTCATCTTCAATCCAAGACTAAGTGTCCAAGGGTAGCGAAACAAGATCTCTTCAATATAAGGGTTATTTTATCCTTTCATGCTCACTAAGGAAACCTACAACACCTCCTACAATTTCAGACTTGAAGAAACCCTAAAAACCCTAGGGTATTAACACGTGTGAACAGTAGAAGACAAATTACATACTTTTGAACTCTTATAGGGCTTATCTCTTCCTTCTCTAGCCTTCTCTCTACTTTTTTTAGGACTTTTGCACTCCTCTCTAATTGCAAATCCAAATCAAGGATACATGCTTGATGTGTCTCGTAATAGGTTCAAGATCCATCTTTATATAGCCTTTCTGAGAGGCTCCATTAGCCCTCTCTAGGCCGACTTTTCCTTGGCTCACAAACTTCGTCTTGGGAGCCTTCTAGAATATGACAAGGACTCTTGACTCATGACAAACCCTAGGAGCATTCAATGGATGCTTGACCTAATGAAAAAATTGCTTGAGCGTGAAATCCATGCTTTACAAAAAATCATTTTCTTTCTTCTTTTGATATAGACATAAGAATTACATCATGACATGAGTTAAATGCCAATTATGCAGACTGAAACTAGTTACATTCTTCGACATATCGAAGTATGTGGGTATTTTTTCTAATGGAAGATTAAATGCTATTAGATTATGTTGAGTTCACAAGTAATCGAGTGAGTATAGTGGTTAGGATGAATAGATTCTCAAGTTCTCAAGTTTTTAAATATTACTTGAATATTTTAAGTGCAAAGAACTTCCTTGTAAGTCACTTGTACTATTATAATGTTCTTTTGTTTTTTTCAAGACGTTTCTCAACATCCCTTATGATACTCGCTAACAATTTCTCTCATTTGATGGAGCATTATAGGACATTCAACCAAACATGTATTTTTTAGATCTATCTTCCTTGAGTGATAACAAAAGTTTAGGTCAGATACAAGAAATTGACCAAATATATGGTACGTCATCTAGCGGGCGAAGATCAACTAGAGGTGAAAATATTAGAAGAAATTTCCATAGACACATGGAATTTTTTCTCGATAAAGGGGGGTCAAGTTCTTATGATAATGAAAGCATAGATGACATCGAGGTTCCCTTGAGGTACAAACATCTAGTGAAACGATGAGTACCCAAGTATCTTCCTAAAATAAACCTCGATTTTTCTAACAATGAAAGGATATACCGCATTGCCCCATCATAATTACATGGTTTGGGGCTATTTTCCATGGATAGTGTAAAGGTATGTTACAACGGATTAACTGAATTGATGGAGTATGTTGGACCTTGTTATGTCTACAATGATTGGGTACGGCTCGTCCAATATACCAAAAGTATGCGAAGATATGGTGTGACCACAAATTATATGAAACTAAAAGACAATTATCAAAACAAAGGCGCAACTATGTATATTGATGAAAGGCCAAAAGAAGCAAGGAATATTGCAGGGTTTATAAATAGTACACGACTCACGACCACAAATAAGCAACCCAATTGAATATTCAAGGGGTGTGAAGGAAACTGTGTATTCTTATGTGCCATAAAATCAATAGTTGCAGGGGAAGAGTTTCTCATTGATTACAATTTGAATCGAATAGACACAAATGTTGCTATTATGGGGGTGGTATGCATTTTATTTTACCAACTTGTAAGCAATGTCTATTATATGTTATGATTATTAGGTTAATCAAGGTCAAAGTGCACCAACCTCACAGAAGGTAAACATCAATGTAATTATACATAAAATAATATAACCACGAGATTCAATTCAACCTTTTGATTCCCTTGATTTAAGAATATTCTAATTTGTATTTAAAGAACAAAGTTATTGAAATTCTCTTTATTTACTTTGTCATCATCACTTTTTGTTGTGAATATAAATAATTAAATCATGTTCTTTGGTGGGACTAAATGAAGTTGTTATAACTTTCAACACTTCCTTTTATAATATGAGTGGTCCATGTATTAATATAATGATACGAAATGAAGTTTTTATAAATTTAGAACCTTTTCTATTGGCCATGATATAACGTGAAGTTTCTATATAAATTTAGACATATTTGAGTAGTGGTTTTCTTATTAATGTAATAATTATTAATTGGGGATGAATTGTTTGATTATTTTTTAATGTGTCATAATGAACTTTCAAGATATCATAATATTTACAAGCAATTATTTAATTGGCTAAACTTCCCCTTTTATGTAAAAAATGCAAAATTTGTATTGATCTAAAATGTTTCATCAAATTCAAATCTTTGAATGTTTTTAGTTGAGGATGGTAGAAAAAAATTACATATTACGCTTATTTGATCAACAAGGTGACAAGAGGAAGACACTAGCCTCAGAGCAGTCCAAAGATGTTCAAGAGGAAGTGCTTAATGAAGAAGCGATTTTTTTGTCAACCTATCTTATCCAAACAATAAGGAAGCTTCAAATCAATAAACAAGAAACTCAGTTCTTTAATTCTGATTCAACTGCTTGCAGAAGAGATAAGAGGCCAAATCAAAATCGTGATGGGCCAAATTTATCACTATTGGGTAAGAAATTCATTTAATTATCCCATTTATTTATTTATGATTTTAAATATCTCCTCCTTTATAAATAAAACTCTTTATTTTACAAGAGTTTTTAAGGGACTACATTCCTCATGGTGTGACTACGAGGGTCAATGCTGGTAGCAGCATTGTTGCTCTACCTGTGAGTGACGCACCAGTCACTAAGACCGGTACACCCCTTAAACAACGCACACCAGGATCTGCACCCCCTGAACAACATACCTCGGGATCTACACATGATGTTGTGGAGGTAGAGTGTGATCCCATCACACATAAGAACACTATTGATTACGTTTTTGGTAGATGATGACCATGTCCGCATGAAATTAGAGAAGCTTTCAGATATTTAAGAAGTGTTTTGAATATTAAGTACAATCTAATTGAAATTTACATATAATCTGTGATGATTTTAAAGTAATGATAATATCGTTTTGTAGGAAATGATGTATTCTACAACTGCTTATGTAAACTAATCTCAGAACTATTTAGGCCTAGCATTCACACAAATTGGAAATCCTAAAGTTCCAAGTTGAAGGATGAACTTACGAACAAGATGGTTGGCATGTTCGGTGAGGGTGCCTTCAACAAAATTGGAGTTACCTCCAAGGTAGGATTACATTTAAAACATCTACAAGACCAATATAGGGTTCATTTGCAAAAGAACAGTGTTGAAAATGCAACAAGAAAATCCTAATTTAATTTTGTCCTTGAATTAAATTATGAATAAAATTGTAATTCCACATCACAAGGCAACTTGTACAAGTTAACTATGTTAAATTGACTTAGTTGGCTTAGTTAATTTGATTTGAGGGTCTAACTAGAGTCATGTAGAGTGTCTCCTAGATTATAGGAGCCTTGGTTGAGTTTATTTTGAGTTGTAATTAATTAATTCAGTTTAACTGAGTTAAACTAGTTCCAACTAATGGAGGAACTAATAGGATGTCAGACAGTGGGGTGTTGCTTCATGTGTTCAACTAATTAACTAACAATTCAATCATAAATAACTCATACATCACAGATCTAAGAGTTTCCTAGTTGAGGTTGGAGTTTAGGGACAGCGTACTATCAGTTGTATAATCATCTGAATTGTATAGGCGGTGCATGTAGTCAGAGGAAGGCCTATGAGGATTTCTCAATTCATATGGAGGAATTTCTCTAATTAATAGGGGGTTAATTCCCAAGGAAACATCACAAGAAAATAGGGACCTAGGTAAGCCCAAATTTGGTTTAAGTATTGGCTTGGGCTTGTCTAGGAAGTAGTGAGACAGATAGAGATAGTGTAGAGGTTGCTAGGGCTTGAGAAAAGCATTGTAATCTTCTCATATTTTTATTACTACTGCAATATACAAATAGTAGTGGTTTTTAGTTGTGGATTTCCCCATGAAATCAATATGTAATGTGTTGGTTGAATTCTTTCTCTTGTATGCTTCATGATTTCACGGTCATTTAATTGTCTCCACTAATTAGTTGAGTAGATTCAAGTCTATTATTTTATTAAATTATACTTAGCAGTTTGAATCTGCAAGGAACTTCTATATGGTATCAGAGCATAAATCACTCCAGAAGAGGAGAATACGAGTTTGTCTTTTTCATGTGAAATCAAATTTGCAGTAACATTCTTCAAAGCCAGCAGGATGTCGTTCTACGAATTGAGACTCGAATATGCCCTTGAGGGTAGTTCGAACTATATTTCTTGGAAGGAAAAGATGGAGGCAGTGTTGGAAGACAACAAGCTAAAGGAATTCATAGACAAAGATATTCCTAAGCCTCCAGCAACTGATGCTCAAGATCCTGCAGAGTGGAGGAAATGTGTTTCAAAGGCGAGAAGGATCATATTAGAAGGAGTTTGAGATCATATTGTCTCAAACCTCCACGGGAAGGAGACTCCATATGCAATGTGGAAGGCCTTGATAGACCTATTTCAAAATAGCAATAACCACAGGAAGATGGCATTGAAGAAAAAGCTTCTAAAAATCAAGATGGAGAAGGGTGACATAATACCAAAGTACTTCAACAAGTTCACCCAATGTCAGGATAAGCTTGGGAGTGTTGGTATTACAGTTGTTGAAGATGATATGGTCAACCTAACACTTCAAGGCCTTCCCAAGAGCTAGCACAACTACCAAGATATAGTAAATGGGAGGGAGAAACTACTAGAGTGGGAGCGTTTGTGGTCCGACTTAGTGAAAGAATAGGTAAGGCGGAGCACTAGAGATGGAACTTCATCCAAGCATGATGATGAGGATAATTGTGCCTTGGATGGAAAGGCAAAGAAAAGGAAAGGGAAGTCATCCCATTCCAAATCAAATTATAGCCAGGCAGACAAGAAGAAGGATTAGTCGAAGATTAAATGTTTTAATTGTCACGATCTAGGACATTATGCCATGAAGTGTCCGCATAAGAAGGTTGATAAGAATCCCTTAGGAGGAGCAGCAAGTGAAGTTCTTGCTTCACAATTGGAGTTGGATTTCACCCTCATTGTTTGCATGGTGACATCTGTGATGAGTAGTGTGTGGTATATGGATACTAGAGCCTCATTCCATATGACTGACAACAAATAATTCTTCAGTGACTTAGAGGAAAAGGACCTTCAGATGCACATAAAAATGGGAGATGATGGAAGGTATAGAGGAATCAAAATTGGTACTGTTACTTTTTAGAGGGAGTCTCATTTTCCTCTCACATTAAAATATGTCATGTATGTTTAGAGTCTGAAGAAGAATTTGGTTTCAGTTACTATGTTGGAGGATCATGGCTACAATGTGATAATTAGCAAAGGAAAGGCTTTCCTTTGTCACATAACCTCAGGAGAAGTGAAGCGGATCGGGGTTCAGGTGAAGAACCTCTACAAATTGGAGGTAGAAAATTGTGTTTCTTTGAGCACAAAAGTAGAGAAGGTGGAGAGACGAGACATCGGTCAATTATGGCAAAGAAGATTGGGCCACTTGCACCACGGAGCTTTGAAGACCATGCAACCGATTTCTACAGGACTTCCCAAGGGTGCACTAGAGAAGAGAGATACATGCAAAGGGTATACATTGGGGAAGTACACCAAAACCACCTTTTATGATAAGGACAGTCGAGTGCAAGTGATCCTTGAAAGAGTTCACTTAGCTTTATGTGGATTGTTCTTGATAGCCTCCACGACTAAGCACAGGTATTATGTAATATTTGTATACGATTTCTCACGTAAGTGTTGGATTTTCTTCATGCAGAAGAAAGATCATACGTTCTTTAAATTTTATGAATTTAAAGCACTTGTTGACAAATATACTGGTAGGAAAGTGAAGGTTCTCAAGAGCGATAACGGTGGAGAATATGTGTTGAATGAATTCAAGAACCTTTGTGCATCAAAAGGCATTCAATGGGAGTTAATAACACCCCATAACCCACAACAAAATGGAGTGGCTGAAAGGAAGAACAAAAGTATTGTGGGAGTTGCACGGGAAATGTTACATGATCATGGCTTATCGTTGCACTTGTGGGATTAAGCATGAAACACAATTGTATATGTGCAGAACAGGAGTCTTCATCGGATTCTCAGGATGAGTACATCAAAATAAGATTTTTTAGGTAAGAAACCAGATGTGGCACACTCCAGGATCTTTGGTTCATCAGTTTACTATAATGTTACCAAGGATGCAAGGAAAAAGCTAGAGCCAACAATTGAGTTGGGAATATTTATGGGTTACATTGGTACACCTCACAACTATCAAGTGCACGTTCTATCTCATAGGATGATAGTGGTTCGTAGAGATGTAAGTTCGATGAAGAGAAAGCCATGAGATGTTCCCTTGGGAGGGAGCTTCAGATACATGGAGATGAGGAGATTTTAGCTCCAAAAGAAGAACCTCAAGATGATGTGGAGCAGCCACATGCAGAGGAGCAGAGAGTGCAAGCACCCTCTCCCGCAAAGACTTCCATAGATGGAAGGGAGCACACCAAAGAGGTTGGCATATTGATCCATGATGCTAAAGATAATATGGGAGTACCCACTCCACAACACAGGTAGAGGATGTCACCAAATCGGTACACTGGCTACATGGCTCTGATGAGTGAGAGTGTAAAGAATGAGCCATCCTCATTCAAGGAAGCATTGCAGCAACCAGTATGGGTTGATTCCATGGTAGAGGAGTATAACTCCATTATCAGAAACAATGTTTTGGAAGTGGTCCCAAGACCAGCAAACAAGTTAGTGGTGAGTTCCAGATGGCTTTACAAAGTAAAGAAAGAAACATATGGGAGTGTGAAGAAATACAAGGCCAGATTTGTGGCCAGAGGGTTCTCTGAGGTGGAGAGAATTGATTATGAAGAGACCTTTGAACCAGTAGTAAGGTATTCTTCAATCACATATATTCTAGCACTTTTAGCGCAAATGGGATGGAAGATACTTCAGATGGATGTGAAGACAACATTCCTCAATGGAGTGATTAAGGAAGAGGTGTACATTGAGCAGCTGGAAGGATTTGAGACCTCAATAAAGAGTCACATGTGTGCAGACTCGAGTGAGTGTTATGGATTGAAACAAGCACCTTGTACTTAGTACACCATGATTGACAGGTATTTCACCAGGTTTGACTTCACCAAAAGTGAAGCAGACACAAACCTTTACCATATTGTGGTTGAAGGTAAATTATTGATTGTAGCAGTATATGTCGATGATTTAATTCTAATAGGTGATGAGAAGCTGGTAAAATCTGGCAAAGAGGATCTTGCAAAATAATTCGAGATGAAGAACTTGGGGCTCATGCATTATTTCCATGGTATGGAAGTATGGCAAGGAGATGAGGAACTATTTCTCTCTCAGGGAAAGTATGCCATCGAGATACTAAAGAAGTTTCACATGGAGAGAAACAAACCCATGGAGACTCCTAGCAAGGACTTGGAGGAAGGAAGATGCTACTTTAGGTGAAGTAGTGGAGGCTACTATCTAGAGGAAGCTTGTTGGTTCACTTATGTATTTGGTGAGCACATGACCAGACATAAGTTTTGTAGTTAACCAGCTCAGTCAAGCAATGGTTAAGCCAACCAAACTCTAATGGAAGGTAGCTAAACATGTGTTGAGAGAGGCACTACTCAGTTTGGTCTTTGGTAGCGCTGAACATAGGGATTGAAGCTGCAAGGCTTCACGGATGTGGATTGGGTAGGGATTCCATTCGACGGGAAGAGAACATCAGGGGGAATCTTCAATATTGGATCAGCAATAGTTTCTTGGTACAATGGAAAGTAGAGATTAGTTGCACTCAGTTTGGTAGAAGCATAGAACATGGTTGCTAGTCAAGCAACTTGTGAGGCTATTTGGATGAGGAAGATCCTTTTTGGGTTATTTGGTCAGCAAATGGATCCTACAGTTATTTAATATGACAATCAAAGTTATATCAAACTCTGTGAGAATCTAGTTTTTCATTATTGGTCCAAGCATATCAACATCTGGTATCACCACCTACGAGATTATGTGCACAGGAGAATCATGTTGTTGGAGTACATTCCTACAGAGGAACAGGATGCAGACATCTTGACTAAGCCACTGTCAAGAGGCAAATTCGAGTTCCATAGAGGCAGGATTGGGGTATCTGATAATCCCTTTCTTATTGAGAGGGAATGTTGAAAATGCAATAAGAAAATCCTAATTTAATTTTGTCCTTGAATTAAATTAGGAATAAAATTGTAATTCCACATCACAAGACAACTTGTACGAGTTAACTAAGTTAATTTGACTTAGTTGGCTTAGTTAATTCGAGTTGAGGGCCTAACTAGAGTCATGTAGACTGTCTCCTACATTATAGGAGCCCTGGCTGAGTTAATTGTGAGTTGTAATTAATTAATTCAGTTTAACTTAGTTAAATTCAATTAAACTAGTTCCAATTGATGGAGGAACTAGTAGGAGGTCAGACAGTGCAGTGTAGCTTCATGTGTTCAACCAATTAACTGATGGTTCACTCATAAATTACTCATGCATATCAGATCTGAG
This sequence comes from Pinus taeda, assembly GCA_000404065.3. NCBI lineage: Eukaryota > Viridiplantae > Streptophyta > Pinopsida > Pinales > Pinaceae > Pinus > Pinus taeda. The sequence goes on from APFE031621183.1 coordinate 17,558, forward strand.
AGTTACCCAATTGAGATTGGACTTCAGGGACAACGTAATATCAGTTGTATAATCATCTAAATTGTACAAGTGGTGCATGTAGCAAAAGGAAGGCCTATGAGTATTGCACAATTCATATTGAGGAAATTTCCTAATTAAAAGGGGGCTAATTCCCAAGGAAAATAGTGCAAGGTAATAGGGACATGGGCAAGCCAAAATTTGGTTAAGTATTGGACTGGGCTTGTCTAGGAAATAGTGAGACAGATAGAGATAGTGCAAAGGTTGCTCAGGCTTGAGCAAAGCATTGTAATCTTCTCGTATTTTTCTAACTAATGAAATATATCGATAGCAGGGGTTGTTATTTGTGGTTTTCCCCAGGAAATCATTGTGTATTGTGTTGATTTAATTATTTATCTTGTATGCTCCGTGATTTCGCAATCGTTTAATTATTTCCGCTAATGAGTAGAGTAGATTCAAGTCTATTGTTCTAGTAAATTATAATTAGCAGTTTGAATCTACAAGGAATTTCTACAAATAGTAAGTATGAAGTCCCTCTAGAAAATCCAGAGAGGGAGTGGAAATCCCTCATGGTAGATGCAACCAAGAAGGTGCTTCAAAAAGAAGGGAAGACCTCACCCACAATAGGAAGGTATGAGGAACTTTTAATAATGTAATTATGATGCTTTATCATCATTGCAACATCTAATTAAGTTTTTCAATATTTTCAATAGAGGCTACTAGATATGTACAAAGCCATGAAGATAGAATAGTTAAACATGAGCAACATCATCTTGGCCCGGGTGGTTACTTAAAAATGGCTGCAAAAATTGTAAGTATAAAAAAAAAAAAAACAAAACAAAACAAAACAAAAAAACAAAAACAAAAACAAAAAAATTGCATCCAAATTATAAATTCTTAACAATTACAATTTAATATCATAGAAGAAGAAAAATTCATGTTCTCGTGCAAAATTACAGGGGTCATAATTCAAAAAGGCTCCCACAAAGGAAGATCTCAGGGTTTCTTACAAGAACGACTATCAAGCCATCGTTGAATGTAGGACAAACTTGGGGTCTACACAATGTTTTGACACCCAACTTGAAACTCAAATAAATAAAAGAAATGAAGAGAATTTATAAATTGTTACTTGTACAATCCATTGGTTATTATTTTTGGCCATAAAGTAATGTGCTTGATTGTAAAAAGAAGGCAAGAAATGTAGATACAAATGTCCCAAGTACTAATGGAACACATGATCCTAGTGACAATGGAGCGCCTCTTAAAACTGATGTTCATCTCGGTACTAGAGGAATTTCATGTGCTATAAAAAATTGTAGTATGGATTACAATTAAAAATATTTAAATGCAAATGGCGTATTAATTATAACCTTTATTGTTTCTACTCCGTAGCATGTGCAGGATGATACCAAACAAGAGGAGGAACATATGGCCACGTCCGAAAGTATTTTGCCTCCCTCCACTACCGAAGCAAGTAAAGAACACTCTACTACTCTTTTTATTAATAAAACACTTGTAATAATAATAACTATAAATATAAATTTAACATTTCTTTCTTATTGTAGTTGATGCTCCACCCCCCTTGCAGTGGCATAGACATATGACCAGGTTGAGAGCAAGACATACAAAACCCATAACAGTTGAAGGGGAAGAATACATCCTTGCTAAATTCCTAAAAAAGAGAAAGAGACCAGATAATAAATGATTGTACTTGTTAAATAATCAAAACAACATTGTTCATATTATGTAAACATATTTTTTGAGATAAATTTTTTTGAGATGAAATATGTTGTGGATCTATGAATGAATGTTTTATATTTGTTCTTTATTTATCTTACTATCTTGCTTTCAACTTTATCCTAGTAGATAGATAGGGTACTTGGGAATTGAGAGTGATGTGGGGGAGGGGGAGGAGCATGATAGCTTCCACCTTCATTTGGTTGGCCCTATTCAGTAAAGAATAAATTAGGATTTGGATAATCTTGGAGCAAAAAACCCTCTATCCAACAAAGCAATAACAAAGTCAATGTTGACTTCATTGTTGCTTCGTCAGGTGGATAGAGGTTTGCTCTAAGATTAAACTACTCCAATAATTTATTATCGAAACCAAGAGGAGCTCATTCACGTATTCATGCACTCAAGTATTTTTAATTATTATTTATTCATGCAATTAAATTTAATCTAAGTTTGCCTCATTGGTCTCATGAATATGTGTAGGACAACTAGCATCAATTCAGATGTTGAAGTGGAACAACTATCAAAAGCAAATAGCTCAAAATGGTAACATTACATTTAGCATTTAGTTGTTCGTTATTGTTATTAGGCATTTGTTTTATTACCAAATATTGAAAATATTTGCATTTTTTCACTTTGTCATTGCACTCACTTGAACTTGTTTCCTTATTTCATATACTCTATTACATAGCTAAGATTTAAATATGAAAAAGTTGTGATTAAATGGGTATAACAAACAAATCTATATCCCCCTCAAGGGATCACTAGATAAAGATAAAGGAGGCCTTGTATTGAGAAATCATAATACTCAAGCACTTAATTTTGTTTAAGGATGTTTTCAACGATAAGGAGGCTAATCCAAACAGTTTGTGACTGATTTTTTCAGTTTAAGAAGGTTATTATTAATGTAGATTACTTTTATTATGGCATATTCGAGTGACAATTAACATTCTTCTTTGCAGTTTCTTATCACTTCATTAGCTGCAATAGCAGTTTACCTAAAATGAGTGTTTTCATCACGGGGTAAAACATAATTGCAACTAAGCTTTGTTGGCTCCAAAAACATTGATTCCCCATTAAAGACAAAGAAGTCATGGGGTAAAACATAGTTGCAACTAAGATTCGGTGGCTCCAAAAACATTGATTCCCCATTAAAGACCAAGAAGGATGCTAGAGCTTTTCAAATTCTACCAGATTCCTCATTCATCCATTTTCTATTTAGCTAACCTCTTGTTACATAATAGTCATCTTCTGGGAAGAAGTGATATATGCTAGGCTCAGATAACAAGTCATCAGTAACATATAAGAAGGCAAATTTCTCCACACCAATTGACAGTCAAAAGTCAAGTTAACTTATTATCTTGCTACTACCAACTTGGAATGTTAATAGTGTGTTATGAAACCAGCTCAAGAAAAGATAGAAAAGATAGATCAATGCCTTAGAATTTAGCCTCTTCGAGGGGGAAACCTCCTTTACATTACATAAATGAACAATTCTTGGATGATACAAATGAAAAGACCTCCTTTCTATATATAGGAGTCTAAGGGGTCATAACATAATCAGAGCCTACATAACAATAATAATGTAAGGGCACAATAATGACAATAGTGGGCTTCTATGGGGCACAATAGTAACAATATGGGCACTACATGGGTACATCAATATAATAAGTGGGTTGTACTAATAACAATAAGGGGTTACACTAGTAGTATAGGGGCCTAACATAGTGCCTTTCAAATATATGTTTTCTGTAATGGTGATGAGTTGTCTCAACTACAACAGAAATGTAGTTATAGTGGGGAAGTCAATTGAACGATTTTTTTTTAGAAACAACTTTGTGGATGTTATCATTATCATTCATCTGTCAACTTTTTGAGGCTTTTTTAATGTCACATGATGGCTTACAAAGTAGATTTTTAATAATTTTCTGTGTATATATTCTTTAATCAAACTATTAAAATTGTTGGAGATTTTCTTAGACATTAACAATTTAATTTTATATAGCAAGAGTAAGTACACTCGTTAGCTAAACACCAATGCCCTAGACTTTTTGCTTTTGGAAACGATTCGACTATATGGGAAACATAAAATTTTGCAACTCAAGAGTACTAGGAAAGTTTGATCCTTATAGGAACATATAAGAAAGGTAATAAGTAGATCAGTGGGTTGGCAGTTCTCACTGGTGTTTTGAACTTCGTCACTTGTTTTAGACTAAGTAACACAATGGTTAATTGTCTCTGAAAAGTCATGGTTGCATGATATACTATGATCTGAAATGATTTTTTGGTTGTATTTAGATAACAGGACTTCATTGTAATTGCTTGTTTATGTTCCAGGTGCTGACAAAGGTAAGAAAACAGAACACGTTGCAACTCCTTATCCAAAACAGAGTGAAAAGGTCCCTGTCTCAAGTGTCAAGGGCAAAGAAACTCCACTTGGATCAAAACAAACACCTAATTCGAAAGTGGAAAGTCTTCTATCTTTCTGAAAACATATTGGTGGAATCTTAGTACATGCCATATATTGTCTTGTCTAATTTTTTTGTTAATAAAATCTATAGAAAAATACGTCTACACTTGAGTCTCGCAAGAAATATGTCTAGTTTAATTGCCAGAGTTGTTCAAGGTAAGTTACTTTCAAGTTGATTCCTTTTTGCTTTTGCATAATTCATTGCACTAGTTACTGTATTTGTAGTCATATGAGTGGTAGATCTTTGAACTAACTTGAAATTTATTTTGTATTTTAAAGGGGGTTATTGTACAACCTGGTAATTCTAACTTACAAAGTTCTTTATATTGGAAAGAATATACTACCATGGATAGAAGAAGTTATGAGCAATGGTAATTCAAAAGTGTATTATTTCTTTTATTTATCACTATCTAATCTGAAGTGATGGAACAGGGTTGATATCATGAGTAGTAAGATGAGGGATACATGTAGTTGTGATCTTGTGGTGTTTCCCATTGCTTACATGTTCAATTTCCATTTAGTTAATATCTTCAATACTACAAGCATTAAAATAATTTATAATTTTATATTATGCAACAAAGATATTTTTTATCTAATACAATGGAAGCTTTGTGAACTTGAGGAATAAATTTAATTCGTACATTCTAGTACCTACTAATTATAGGTGTTACAATACCTAAATTGAAATGACACTTTTGAGTGAATTGCAATCTTTTGATCTTGTGTAGATATTAATTTAACAATAAGACAAGGCAGTCAAGTTGGGAGAATCATTTAGAATTGATGACACCAATTGAGGCAAGATAACACTAGATTTATATCATTGTATGCTTGGGTTAGTTACTTTAATATATGGTGACATTCTTTAGAGATTCGGTATATATAAAGATTCTTGAAATTTCTAAAAGTAATCTCTTCTCTTTTCACAACTGCTAAAAAAATTTCTTCTCATGAAGTATTACTTTTGGCATCGTTCGTGGTGGGAAAAAGAAATATGATAAGAATGTTTTAAGTCCATGTCATTATAGCACATAGATCCAGACACATTCCTTTAACTCCTATACACATATCTACAAACAGACAATCTCTCTTGGACGTTGGAGCTCTAAATATGAGCTAATATCATTTTGTTCCTTGCAACTCCAGGTATCATTGGATGCCTTTCTCTTCATATGGTACAATTCCTCTATTTGTTGCAGCTTATGTTGCCGTCATGGTCGCTGGTGATAAATTTATGAACTCCACAACTTTCTATTATTTCACTATGGAAATGGACTTACAATTTATGTGAAACTTTCTACTTATAGTCACTCTTGATGTGTATGCATGGCCTATAAAGAGAGGCCTTCCCATTTTTTGTTGATCTTAAATTGGGTCACTACAACATTGTCACTTGCAATACCCTGCTCAACAGGAAGAATAACTATTCTTTTTTATAATAACTTGAATGATCTTGATCAAATGATTGCTAGAAATACCATATTTTTGCTGCAATTCCACCCATGAAAATCCCACTTTAATAACATAAACATGGATTTGTTTTGCCACGTGCCATATCTATCAATAAAAGGGCTACTCCAAATTTTGTTGCACCACACAATATTTCCTTGCATCCTTGGTAGTCTTAATACTATTGCTTAGCTATCATTTCAGAAGAAACAATTTTGATCATAAACTTGTTTCTGAGGATTTGACATATAGGGCATAGGGAATCAATGCTATACAAATCCATTTTCAAAGAGAATTTTCACCCAATAGCATGAATTTTTATAATCATTTTGTATTTTCCTTGTCAAATGAAATTCGTTTTCTCATTGCAACATCTAAGATGGACCCAAAAAAATATCTTGTAGACATAAAACTCAACATAGTCAATTTTGGGGTTCTTCTAGATTGCAACAAGGCTTGTCTTGTCTCTTGAAGTGTGCCCATGCATGGTGTGAATTGTATTTTCTATGTATTTTTCATTATCCCTATACACATTAGTGAGGGCTAGACTTGAACCTTTTAGTATCTATAAAACATTGTTAAAATAATTTGGAAAAACTTATGTTGAGTTCAATTGTTAGGTGTCCTTCACTAATGTCATTAATGTTAGCCCCGTATTCACCTTTCACCTATGCAATGCTATATTCATGTTGCATGCATGGAAGAACTTTCACAAGGGTTGTGCCCATTTCATTTTTCTCTTTATATGATTGTCTTGCAAATCTGCCAATTTTCAAAAAAAGGATGAAAACTAACCAAGTATTGGAAAGATCACAATCTTGAAACCTTAATGGTGTAATTTCTTTGGAACCTAGTATGGATTACCTTGGATGGATAATTATTTACACAAAATAGAATTGTGGCCAATGTCTCAACAACCATTGAGATGTGATCTAGGTCATGTTCCTCACCATTGTGCATACGAAAGCTAGGGGTTACAAATAATGTAAATACCTCTACAAAATAAATTACATTGCAAGCTTAGTCGATACAACATCCCATTTTTGACAACCAACTAATGGTGCATGAGGATCCAGCTTTGGCTTGAGTACAAACCATTTTCCAGCATATTTTTCCTAGATGAGCTTCTCTTTTTTGAAAGGTTATCTCTATCATATAGTTTTCTAATATGCATATGATATATTTTCTTCTTCAATTGTGACTCGCCCACCATAGATACCATCTTGTCTCAAATTATTCCCATATTCTAGAAGATCCTCCTATATTGAGTTGGCACAAGTATTACCAAGAGATTGGAACATGTTGATAAGAAAATCATCCAAAACCTTAGGGTCAAGGGTAAATACATGATCTTTGATATATGTGCACAAGGTTGCGGTGAATCCTCAAACACTCAATGCAAAGTAAAACACCAAGGCTCACTAAGGCCTAGTATAGTTTGGGTGAAACACAATCTGCATAAACATCATCTCTGGGAACTTTTTTGAAAATATCGAGTGCTCCAACTTTCCATGTGTCTTGAATCCCTGCAAACCTCTACCCAAATGGTCACAATGCCCTACAATATTACAATTCTATAATGCATTGTCTTCAGGTATTGTTTAATCAAAATCAAAAGAGCTACCCAATGAGATTATCTTAATGGATGTGCATTGATGTCCACTACTAATTGGCCTACAAGGAATATTATATTCCATCATTTGAAAACACGAAAGTGAATCATTTACTCCTATTTGCTCAATTCAATTTGTGTGATCTATTACACTTTATTCTTACAAAATATAACATTTTGATGGTGAAATCATTCTAAAACAAAACCAAAAATATGTTTGTTCGACATCCACCTTAATAGCTAATGTAAGTAGATCAATAGCATGATATGGAATAGGCTTCTCATCTTGCAATGTCCCATGGTAGTGAGATGAAAGAAAATGGCCAAATAATCTAGATACATGATTCGTTGCATGATTTCCCTTTTGAGTAAGGTGTTAGTTTCTGGTTCCCATTGGTTTTCCCCATTGTTTGTGCCATGTGGTAACAGTACAAAACTCCACAGCTATCACTAACAAAGAATCTCCACTTCCAACCACCTCCCAAATTTAAATAAAAATCATCATTATTTGGGTCAAACATTGCACTTGTATCAAGCCCTTGGACATTATGGCGATGGCCCATCTCTTTTTGTGCATAACAACTCATTATTTGCATTTTATATGCATTTTTTGATGCCTTTATAATTGGTTTAAATATTCCCCAATTATATATTATATTATATATATAAGCCTTAGCCTTGATGCTTCCTCTTTTGAAATTTAGAGATTTAGAATGACTTTTCATGTGTGCCCTCTGCACCTCTTAGTGAAAGTGTTAGTTATAGGTTGCTTCATTGGCCACAGGGATGGGGATTAAATTATATATATTTTAATGCTCATACAACTATAAGATATTTGACGTTAATTAGTCCCCATCGAATATCCGACAACAATTATAATAAACTATCCTTGGATATCCGATGCCTAGCCTATGATGTCGAATATCTGATGCCAATGTTCATCAAATATGTAATGAAAGTCGATGATGTGAACGTTATTTTTCCGACCGCAAGCCGTCGGAAAATCCTCGATGGTTAGCACAATATATAATCGAATATTTGACGCAAAACGATGTTAGATATCCAATGGTACAACGTTAGAAAATGCTCAATGACCAGTCGTCGCGGGTAGACGATGTTCGACGTCAATCCCATCAAACATCCGATGAGGAGTAAAGTGTTGAATATCCGACGAAATCCCACCGACAAAAAATATGACTCATTTGCATCAAATAATTGATGACTATGAGTCGAATATCCGACGAATGTACGTTGGATTTTACCCCAATTTGTACTAGTGAAAACTAGCCAAGCATCCCCACTACCACAAATTCCATTTACCAACCCTAGAATGTGAGATTTAAACTATGTAGAATGTCACCTAAGGCCGAAGCAAAATACATTAATGAATGTAATCATACTAATGAAAAGGGAGTAGAGTACATGCAAACCTACATGATCCCATGATGGGAATTGAATTCTCATCCACCCAATTCTCCCTTGTTTTCTAGAATTTCTCATTTCCACCCATGTTTTTATTATAGTTGATGGTCTCCTAAATCGCCTTAATCTTGATTTCCCACAACTACAAATTCATAGGCTCGTGTCAAAGTTAAAGGGAAGTAGAGGACACACATACCTACATAATCCCATGATGAGAATTAATATTCATCCACCAAATTCTCCCTTGCTCATCTAGAGTTTCCCTTTCCCACTGATGTTTATTATAGTTGATGTTCTCCTTGATCACCTTAATCTTGATTTCCTACAAATCTAATTTCACAGCCTCATGCCAAACGTCAACAAGGATTGTCATGATTAGGTCACACAACATAACTTGGCACTCCCACCCTCTTGCATTGATGACCACAGTAGTGTGTCATACATCCTATCCATTGGAATAAATAACTACTTCATACACATATAACCTCACCCAAATAAAGGGATAAGGGGTTACTTTTCCTTTGCACCTTGCATGAGGGGGCACATAGGCAAAGGAGGTGGCAACCAAAGCAACCATTTCCCCCCTTTTCATCAACAAAATTTGCTCCATAGTCTACAAACTACTCTTTGTTAATTAGGGGCTCAATCATGGGATAAGACAATCACTTAGTGATCGTTAATAAGCAATGATCCCCCCTCCTCCCAAAATGCATTGCCTTGTTAGCGATTTAATGCACCAAAAATTTGTTTTGCATGAGAATATGGTCATATTTTTGTTCTTCAAACTAGTCAATAAGAGCCCTAATATGTAGACAAATTGAATTATGGTGTAGGTATCTAGGGATAGTTCTTTTCTGTAGGTTAATTTTGGAATCCCCAACAATTGTTATCTCAATAATCCCCTTATCAAGAGTTAAAGAGAGTCCTTGAAAAAGACCACAAGCTTTTGCTTGGTTTTTGGTTGCCCTCCCTAAATGCCAAGTTAAAACAAATATATGAGGGAAAAAATAATTCCCCTTGCACCTGCCACCCTTGAGGGTTGGGGGGGAGGTGAATTGGGAAAAACAAAATTGTTGCAAATATGTTTTTCCCAATATTTCCTCCCACCCCTCATAGGGAAAGGGATGGGGAGAAATATTGGGTTATGAAAGTTGGTGGGGGGAGCAAATATTAAGTTATGAAAGTATGATTGAGTAAAATTATTTTATTTTAATGATTCTCAATAATATTGTATTTATTTTTAAATTATAAATACTTTATTTACCTTGAATTATTTAAAAAATTATTTTTATATGTATTTTATATTTTATGTTTAATAATTTAAATTTTGTTTTTATTATTTAAGAATGGAAGTTAATCATCATATACCTTATCATTGATTTTTATATAAATTATATAAAAGGTATTTAAAACATGAGAACATGCTACTATATTGTATTTGTAGTTTAAAAAAAATAAAAATAAAATAACATCTTCTTTTGAAAAGTGGGGGCGTGTGCAACTATGGGGAGAAACATGTTTGCCCTAAATATGTTTTTCCCAATATTTCTCCCCCACAACCCCCACTCTCTACCACCCTCATTAGGATGGGGTGGGTGTGGATATTGGGAACCCACCCTCATGAGGGTGAGGGTAGGGGGGAATATTGGGAAAAACTTATGGAGTTGTCTATAATGCGACTTTTTGGAGATTCCGGTGACGGAATCCGGCGGAAGAAATGAGGTTAAATCTTGATTTTTAGCAGTTAAAATGGTTTTTTAACTGCATATTTGGATTCAGCGCCTTGGAAAACCCCTGGGAGCCATTGACTGTGCAGAAACTAGCTATCAAACTTGGGATTCCAATGAATTGCTGCCGGATTTTGACCAGAAAAATTCGCCGGAAAAGCTTTCAAAAAGTCGCGTTATAGACTACTGCAAAACTTATTTGGAATTCCATAACCTCATGAGAGTTGGGTGAGAGGAAACATTAGGAAAAACACATTTTCAGCGAATACTGTTTTCCTAATATTTCCTCCACCCTAACATTTCCTCCCATCCTCACCCTCAAATATGTTTCCCTCATATTTTCCCCACCCCACCCTAGGGGAAATACTGGGAAAAACATCTTTGTTAGCACGGGTGGGGTGAAATATTGGGAAAAACATATATGCAACAAATCTGTTTTTCCCAATATTTTCCTCCACCCCAACCATCAAATACGTTTTTCAGAGTATATCCCCCTAACCCAACCAACAAATATGTTTTTCCTAGTATTTCCCCCCACCCTTGAATGATAGTGGGGGCAATATTTGGAAAAACATATTTGTTGGTGGGGGTTGGGTGGGCGATATTGGTAAATCATATTTGTTGCAAATATTATTTTTCTAATATTTTTCACTACCTCCACACCTTCATTTCCTGCCACCCCCACCCTTATGAAGGTGGGGAGAAATATTTTTTTAAACTAGAACGATAAATATTTATATTAAAAAGTTGTGCTTGGGAACACGACCATACGACAAGGAGTAAAAAAATGATAATTTCTACTACTGTGATCTAAGATGAGATAATGCTTTTATGCATAGAAAATCCAAAGTTTTCTAATCACAATAATTATAAAACTTGTATGTGTAGGATTACACAATCAAAACCTTAATGAGCAGTTGGGATGGAATCTAGAGTTTCAAGTTTTTACAACTCTCCTTTTCAAGTCATCGATGTGTTCCAGGGCCTAGAATCCCTCTCTATAGATATTCCAAGGAGAGTCATCACGCCTCCTAGTCTCCTTTGTTGCATGAATGTGTTTCCCTCATGGCCCCTTCTTCCAGTGATCTACGCTCCCATTTGCTACATCGAAAAAATGACTTTCGAAGGAAAAAGAAAATTTAGGTGGAGTATGGAGAGAATGCCCCCCCCCCCCTTTTCAGCTATCTCAACATTCATTGACCCATTCCATCATCTGGAATCATACTCTGAATTTTCTTGCTGGGTGGATTGGTCATGCAAGCAGCGTCGGTGGAACCCAAAGGGTATCTTTTTATGCCCTATGCCCTCTTTTATTTGTTTTCCATAGCTCGCTCTATTTTATGGTTGGTTATGAGGGCAGTGGAAGAGCCTTCTTTCTCTTCTTTTTTTGGATTTATCAAATAGATCCCACCCACCTTTCTGGCCTAGGCATTTTGCTTCTTAGGAAGCTGAGATTAAGAAAAACAAGTTGTTCTAGATCTTTGTTAGAAATACAAAGGGGAAAACTTCAATTTTATTAGCCTATGTTCTATATTTGAAGCATTGTATTGTATATAAATTGGATATTCTAGCAAACTTCCTATGTCAGCAATATGAAAGCATAACTCTTCAAGATTCAAACCAGATCAAGGATTATGGTATCACAAGAAATTACCCCATAATCCTAATATCAAGGTTGGGTGGGGGTGTTCAAGGTGCCAGGATTTAATCTAGAAACCCATTTTCTTTCAAGGAAAATGTTCAAGAGAAGTCATCAACCACGAAAGAAATAAGTCAAAACCTACAAGGCCCCTACATCGTAGATCAAATGGAGCAAAATCCTTTATGGAAGTCAATATTCCTAAGATAACTTCCCTCTTTTTTGTCCTCTATTCTAAAGCTATTATTTGTAGATTTAATGGTTATTGGTCAAAATTGGAAGCTTTATACCAAGGTTTTCTCTATGTGGAAACTCAATTGTGACATTTTTTGTGCTTGAAATGATTTTTTAGAGTCCAATTTGAAACCCAAAAGGATATGGTTTTTTTTTCTTAATGAAGGTCCTTGGTTTTGAGGTAGGGCTAGTTTATTTATCACTTCATGGTTCCTTGAGTTTGATGCCACAACCATAGTTGTCTATACCATGTCAGTGTGGGTTAGGCTCCCAAATCTCCCCCTCCACTTTTGACATCACAAAGTCCTTTAGGACATTGGGAATACTTTGGATAAATACATAAAATAGACCTGGAAAGAATTGATAAAGGCATCTTCACCTTCGCCAAAATATTTGTGGAGATTGACCTTAGTAAAGGCCTTCTAGATCACAAAATATTAAAACACCAAAAATTTTAGTGGTCATAGGTTTTAGAGTATGAAAATATGGCCTTTCGATGTCGTGCTTGTTTCTAAATAGGACACCTATAGAACACATGTCCCCAAGCAAAAAAGAATCCAAAATAGAAAAAGAGACAGTCCAACGGGCCAAAAGGTTAGCATTTTCAGATCCTCATCTATCAGAGGACGAGGTTGAATATTTGAAGGAAAGTCATCTTGTCCATTTTTAAGAGGATGTTATGGCCCAAGTTAAAACCAAAACGGATGGAGAAACAGTGGCATAGTTAGGTGCAACTATTTTTCGTTAGAATGGGAGGAGATGTGATGGTACTCAGGCATCGGATGAGAATTGGGGCACAAAATGAACCCACGTTTCAGAGAGTTTAGATTCATAAAAAGATGTTCCCCATATGTATGAGGGTCGAGAATTGGATTTGGTTCCTTGTAATGTCCCAAATGAGATAAATTTGGAACAAGCTTAAATTTTTAACTCAGAAAAATTACAGATAAAAATTTCATTCATAAATAGAAGATTGCCATGTAAAATTAAACAGAAAAAGTATTAAAATCCCATATCATGATGAACATGAACAACCTCAGCTTAATTATATTAGATAAATTGGGATTTACATGCACATGCACCCATATAGCTGAGATAAGCTGGCCTCAAACAGATATACAATAATGCCGCAATCATCCTCCTAAACAAACTAAAAACCAATAAACTACAACCTATGAATCCTGAATGGATTCACCAAGGGAAGAGATGGGTACTCACCCACTCTCACTAAATCACCTGAGGGTTTCCCTCCTAGGGCTACTGCCGGAGTAGAGAATCTGGTTCTCAACCTCTCATACAATAAACAATATCAGATCCAAGATGTCTCCAAATGTCCTCCTCCTCCTCTTTTATAGATCTACTGGATAGATCTCCAAGCCTCTAGAAGCATCTTATTTTATTATTTTATTATTATTCTAGAAGCTCCTCCATTGACCTTATCAAGTGACCTTTTTATTTTATTTTATTTCATTTCACTTAAGTCACTTTTGGCCCCTTTTCCCCAATTAATTTTTTTTCCTTAATTAAATGACTAATTTAAGTCATTTTTAATTAAAGAAAATGGAAAATCGCCCACCATACTCTCTTCAGCCACTAGAAGTCACTTCTCAGCATCCCATCATGTATATCTTCTCGTTCCGGTTCCAACGCGTTATTACACTAAGGTGTTCCATTAATTAATATCCATGGAATGCCACCTCAAGCATAATTAATTAAGTTAGGCTCCATAATAATGCTAATTTTTGAAAGTTGCTAGAATGCGATGGAACAAAAGGGAAATTGTGCGGATGATGAAATATTCCAAGAGAATGCTATAAGATCCCATGAAAACTCCTCAAAACTCCATCTGGACCCCTGATGACATAAACTCGCTCCACTAACCTAGCCATCACCTGCCCTAGAAATCCACTCTGGTTGTACCATGGAGGAAAATACAAGTGGGGACATTACAATCCTCCCGCCCCAAGATTTTTTGCCCTCAAGCAATCCAAATTTGTGGATCAATCTAGTGGCCCCACGCAACTGATACCCAATGCCAGTTTCCCATACGAACCATTGGGTGATACTCTGCTCCTGTGTCAACCCATCATGAACGAACCCCTCAAAGGTCGAATCCCAGACCAGTCTCCGATTGAACCTGTCGTCAACAAATCCTCCTGGATCCCATTGCCACCAAGAAGGGGCATCAATGCTCCATGACTCATGTTGTGCTATAGCTCCCACTGTGAATGTTGCTTTATCCACTACGTACCAACTCGTCACCTCTCTCCAATCTAACCCTTGGCATAAACCAAGGTCAATCACATCATATTGATGCTACGATGGAATACTGATGAGTAGTTAGCCTACATCTTGCTGCCAACTGAAGCATGTAATATCCCTCACCTCTAAGGGCTCTTGTAGTACACTTCTCTTGACTAAAAATGATACTCCGTCAATAAAATACCAACTCACAATCTCTCGCCTATCCATCCTATGGGAAGGATCAGATGCATGTGCACCTATACAAGGTATGAGTCCACTGAGTTGCACCATGCTCAATTCATGCAGCTATGCCCAACCAATCAACTGAATATGTCTAGGAATGCATGCCTCCCTCCCTATAATTGGGTAACCCATGCTACGCGCTCTGAAAATGTACTCCTAGAGAGGGTTGCTGCTTGGAAATACTACAGATTTTCCAATTGCCAGTGCATCGACCTGCACCTCGTCAGTGGGTAGACCCAAGGATGGTTGCATGACTGCCTCTAAAAGAGCCTCGCTCATCTGATCGGAAACTCCCTGCCCCACCAATCCACTCGTCAACTGCAAAACTGTCATGTCAAGTGCCAACGCCTCCTAATGAACAATATATGCAAATATCACCTCCCTAGTAGCTACCTGCACAACTGTCTGCTCCTCTCCAATGGTTGGCCCCAGGGGTGTCTGCTTATCCTCCATCCTAGGCTCAACATGAGCCAATAGCTGACTCTCCAAAAATGGCTCATTCTGTACACTGTGCATATCATCCTCCCCCTGTCCTTGCACCGTTGAGTGAACTACCAACAATGGCTCATTTCTCAAATCCACCTGAGTGTCTTCTCCTTGGCTTTCTTTATGCATGGAATCAAATTGTTGCTTGCCATCTGCAGTCATCAAACATAGAGGCATAGGTAGGTTTCTATCACACAATTGTTCATGCTCCTCAAAGGTGTTTTCATGCAAGTTAAAACATTCTACATGCAGATCCTGCTCAAACATGGGCCCTTCATTTCTTTGTTGACTTGAGTTTTTTTTCATTCCTTGCTCTTCTTTAGTTTTTGCTTCTCTGTCAGTTTTACATGTGTGATCTGGTGTCGATTCTCCTTGACATGTGAAGCAAATATTCTCTCTCATCATTTGATTTCAACTCTTCTTTAGGAGCTCTTGAGACTGCTTTTGCTTTGGTTCCTCATCCTTCCCAAATTTGAACCCTCCCAAAAATATTCTCATAAAATTTCTCTTGGCGATAGGGTCAGCATTAAGGGTTGCGAGCTACCTTAGTCACTCATCCATGAGCCAATAAATTTTAAAATTTCAAGCTCCCCTTACTGTTATTGCAAAGGCCCAACCAAATAAACCCAAATAATTAATTTGCATTTCCCAGAAATTATGTTGTTGCTACTGAATATGAACTGGTGTTTTTTCCCTCAATACTACTCCAAAAATTCTGAAAATTTAACCTGAGGCTCCCCACGTCGAACCCATAAAAACCCAGAAATTGTTTGGCTTAAATCCAGGCCAAGGTCAATCTCACCAAGTGGTGTGAATTACCCAGTTCACTAATAAAACGAAATCATAAAGGAACACTAATTTAAAGCTCGCATACTACCTGGAAAATCCTGAAATTTTAACCATGCGCTCCTCTCATAAAACCTAGAAAACCCATAAATGTTTTGGGTAGATTCCAAAAGATACAGAAAGCCCCAATTTAGTGCAAGTTTCCTACTCCGCCCAACTCAGCACACTGCTCCAAATAAGATAAATTAATATCACAATGCTCCACCTCTTCAATCCATCAAATTCACTGAAAAATCACTGGCAACAACAATCTTGGCACAAAAATAAAAATTATGTAACAAATGATGACTTTGGCACTTCCAAAATAAACCCTCGCATACTTAAAACTGAAAACCTGAACTTGCGGGCTGAGCCAAGTTCAATGCTCTGATACCACTGTAATGTCCCAAATGAAAAAAATTTTGAACAAGCTCTTCATTTAAATTTGTCATGCATTTAACAGAAGATTTCCATGTAAAAATAATCAAATAAAGCACTGCAATCCCACAACACGATGAACAAGAAAATACTCAGCTTTATTATATTAAATGAACTCGGTTTACATGCACATACAACCCATATAGCTTAGATAATCTGGCCTCAAACAGATCTACAATAATGCCACAAATTGGCCTCCAAAACAAACTGAAAAACAATACACTCCAACTTGTGAACCCTGAATGGATTCACCAAGGGAAGAGATGGGTGCTCGCCCACTCTCACTAAATCATCCGAGGGTTTCCGTCCTGGGGCTACTGTTGAAGTAGAGAACTGGGTTCTCAAACCTTTGCATAAGAAATAAACACAAATCCAAGATCCAAGATGTCTCCAAGGTCCTCCTCCTCCTCTTTTATAGATCTGCGGGATAAATCTCCGAGCCTCTAGAAGCATCTTATTTTATTATTTTATTATTATTCTAGAAGCTCCTCCATTGAATTTATCAAGTGACCTTTTAATATTATTTCATTTCACTTAAGTCACTTTTGACCCCTTTTCCCCAATTAATTATTTTTCCTTAATTAAATGACTAATTTAAGACATTTTTAATTAAAGAAAATGGAAAATTGCCACCATACTCTCTTCGGCCACTGGAAGTCACTTCTCAGCATCCCATCATGTAGATCTTCTAGTTATGGTTCCAACAAGCTATTACACTGAGGTGTTCCATTAATTAATCTCCCTAGAATGCCACCTCGAGCATAATTAATTAAGTTAGGCTCCATAACAATGTTAATTTTTTAAAGTTGTCGGAATGTGATGGAACAAAAGGAAAAATATGTGAATGATGAAATATGCCAAGCGAATGCCATTAGAGCCCATGAAAACTCCTCAAAGCTCCATCGAGACCCCTGATGACATAAACTTGCTCCACTGACCTAGCTAGCACCTACCTTAGAAATCCACTTTGGCTGTACCATGGAGGAAAATACAAGTGGGGACATTACATTCCTTTTAAACCAAAGTTCAGATAGTTGCAAAAAGTAAAAAAAAAAAATGAAAAATAAAAAATAAAAGATAGGTACAAAAAGTCGGAGGTAATTCCTTTTTCCCTTTTATGTCTGTTTATTTTAGTTGTTAGTTTCTTTTCATAGTTTCTATGTTGAGAGGCATCTTTCTACTGGAATTCTTAACAGCATATACAAAATGTAATTTTATTGGGAAAATCATATTTGTTGCAATTATGTTTCTCTGATATTTTCTCCTACCACATCCACACCTTCATTTCCTGCCACACCCACACTTATTAGGGTGGGGAGAAATATATTTTTAGACCCAAACAATAAATATTTATAATAAAAAATTGTGCTTGGGAACACAACCATGACAAGGAGTACAAAAATGATACTTTCTACTACTACGGTCTAAGATGAGATCATGTTTTTTTGCATATAAAATCCAAAGTTTTCCAATCGCAATAGTTACAAAACTTGTTTGTGTAGTATTACACAATCAAAACCTTGATGAGGAGTTGTGATGGAGTCTAGGGTATTAGATTTTTCTAACTCTCCTTTTCACTTCGTCGTCGTCTTAAAAACGTCGTTAATCCCTCTCTATAAAGGTTCTAAGAAGGGTTGACATGCCTTTTGGTCTCTTCTATTGCGTGAATGGATTTCCCTCATCGCCCCTTCTTCCAGCGATCCACGCTCTCATTTGTTGCGTCGACGAAATGACTTTCGAAGGAAAATGAAAATAGAGGCAGAATATGGAGGGAATGCGCACCCCCCCTCCGCCCCTTCAGTTATGTCAACAAACATTTATCCCTTCCAGATCTTTATTAGAAATATAAAGGAGAAAACTTAAATATTTTGGACAAAAATCTTAGCCTGTGTTCTATCTTTGAAGCAGCCTATTGTATATAAATTGAGTCTTCTTGCAAACCTCCTATGTCAGGAATACCAAGGCAGAGCTCTTCAAGATTCAAACCAGATCAATGATTATGGTATCACAGGAAATTCCTCCATAATCCTAGCATCAAGGTTGTGTGGGGGTGTTCAAGGTGCCAGGATTTCATTTCAGAACTTGGGAAGTCATCAACCATGACAGAATCAAGTCTTAACCTACCAAGCCCCTACATTGTAGATCAAATGGAGCAGAATCCTTTATGGAAGTCAATCTTCTTGAGATAACTTCCTCTTTTTTGTCCTCCATTCTAAAGTTATTTTTGCATATTTAATGGTTATTTTCCAAAACTCGAAGCTTTATACGAGGGTGTTCTCTACATGGAAACCTAATTATGACATTTGTTTGTGCTCAAAAGGATTTTTTATAGTCCAATTTGAAACCCAAAAGGATTTGTATTTTTTTTCTTAATGAAGGTCCTTGGTTCTGGGATAGGGTTGGTTTATTTTTCACTTCATGGTTCCCTGAGTTTGACGCCACAACCATGGTGGTCTCTACCATGTTAGTGTGGGTTAGGCTCCCAAACCTCCCCCTCCATTTATGGCATCACAAAGTCCTTTAGGACATTGGGAATACTTTGGGTAAATACATAAAATGGACCTGGAAAGAACTGATAAAGGCATCTTGACCTTCGCCAGAACATGTGTGGAGATTGACCTTAGTAAAGGCCTTCCAGATCACATAAAATTAAAACACCAAAATTTTCAGTGTTCACAAGTTTTAGACTATGAAAATATGGCCTTTCAATGTCGTTTTTGCTTCTAAATAGGACACCTACAGAACACATGTCCCCAAGTGAAGAAGAATCCAAAAAAGAAAAAGAGTCAGTCCAACAAGCCAAAAGGTTGGAATTTTTCAGATCCTTATCTATTAGAAGACAATGTTGAGTATTTGAAGGAAAGACATCCTATTCATTTTTAAGAATATGTTATGGCCATGGCTAAAACCAAAACGGATGGAAAAACAGTGGCATAGTCAAGTGAAACTATTTTTCGTTAGAATAGGAGGAAATGTAACAGTACTCAGGCATCAAATTTGAATGGGGACACAAAACTAAGCCACGTTAATAGAATTTAGATTCAGAAAAATATGTTCCCCATATGGATGAGAGTCAAGAATTGGCTTTGGTTCCTTTTGAACCAAAATTCAGATAGTTGGAAAAAGGTACAAAAAATGAAAAAGAAAAAAGAAAAGATATATGCAAAATGTCAGACGTAATTCCTTCTCCCCTTTGATGTATGTTTATTTTAGTTGTTAATTTCATTTCATAGTTTCAATGTTGAGAGGCACTTTTTATACAATAATTTTTAACAGCGTATGCAAAATGTAATTTCATTTTTCCTATGATGAATAAAATTACGCGTCTTTTTCCTCTAGAAAAAAACTTGTTTGTGTAGTTACATAAAGTTTCCAAAAAAAACATTCAAAATTTTTATAGACTTGAAATACATAGGCACTATTTTGGAGGTGGAGGGCCTGCCACATTTCCCTTCCATAATGGGAAAAACATATTGTTAAAATATGGTTTTCCAAACATTTTCCCCCACCCCACCTGTATCCTCATTTCCCACCACCCCCACCGTCATATATATAAGTGGGGGTGGTGGGAAATAAGGGTACAGGTGCGATATATCTATGTGTGTGTGTGTGTGTGTGTGTAGCCAGAACAATAACTATTTGTATTAAAAATCCATGCTTGGGAACATAAATGAGTACAAAAATAATATTTTTTGTTGCCACAATCTAAGATGAGACATTGCATGTCTACATAGAAATCCAATGTCTTCTAATCAAAACAGTTACAAAATTGGTTTGCCTAGTTATATAAAATTTCCAAAAAACATTCAAAATTGACACACTTGAAATACATCAACGATATTTTGGAGGTGGAGGGCCTTCCATATTTCCCTAGTAATAATCCTCCGTGGGGAGGATAGTTTCATTTAAGTTCACGAGAGCCCTAGTAAAATGGTTTACCGAATTTCCTAGAGAGATATAGTCTTGTAGGAGTTGGTTGGCAGTGATTTGAAGGTCATCGAGTTTTTTATGTAGGGAAACCAATTCATATTTAGTGCAATTCTGATTGACACTATGCTCCATAAGAAGATCCATAACCATAGTAAGGGAGGACAATGTCTGACTATGCTAAATTTGCAAGTGAAACAATTTTTGTTGTAAGTGTTTAATATCTTCATTCCACTTAGGATATAAAGCTTTCCCACGAGCCTTATTAGCCATGTGTTGATTTGAAATATAGATAGTATATAAATCTACCCAAAACTAAACTCCAATTTTTTTTTTCTAATCGCAGACATGCAAGAGAGGGCCCAAAAGGCTTGTCCTTTGATGTTGGTCACCTGTAACCACAAATCAAAAGAAACTTGCAGGACATTCCTATGGGATAGAGAGGGAGCCCAATACCTTGAAACCAAATGACCACCCAATTGGACTTGGAATTTCCCTTACCAACTAACTTAACAAAAAATCCATAATAGGGATCAACAATAACATGGAAGAGGGAGCGTGAATTGGAAAACAAAGTGCTAAACACTTAAACCAAGGATACATGATCAAATAAGTCAAGCAAAGAGGTCAAATAGGAACTCGAAGAAATTCAAATTGATACCACACCCAAATAAAGAGAGCAAAGGGAAGACAAGGAATCCTCTAAAACTTTTTTTCTTGAATTAAATTAACTAAGCATCACCACTACCAGAAATGTCATTCGCCAACCTTGGGAATGTGAAATTTAAACTATGTACAATTCCACCAAGGACCAAGCAAAATTATTTAATGAATCTAATCATACAAACGAAACAGGAGCAAAGGACACTGGGAATTGAATGTGCATCCACCTAATTCTCCCCGCCAATGTTTATTATAGTTTATGGTCTCCTTTATGACCTTAATCTTGATTTCTCACAAATCCAAATTCACAAGGTACAAGGAAGCAAAAGCCATGTAAACCTACATAATCCCATGATGGGAATTGAATGCACGTCCACCAAATTCTCCCTTAGTCATCTAGAATTTCTCGTTCCCACTAATGCTTATTAAAGTTGATGGTCTCCTTGATCACTTTAATGTTGATTTTCTACATGATCAGGTGCTCAGAAATGCCCAAAAATAAAAGTGTCATAATCTTCTCAAACTCAACTTCAGATTGAAGAGCTCGTCATTCTGAATCCAACGCTGTGAATGGAACTCAAATCCGAGTTCGTATGTAGAAGTTAGAGCAATTCAAAGTTTAGGTTTGACTTGCCTACATGGCGGGATTGGGATAATGTAGCAGGTATTCAACCAATGAGGAGGCGCCAAGTGGCAGCCTGCCATTGACCCTCGCAAATCACATATCACAGTGGTAGGTGGAAAAGGTGTTAGAAATCAGCCCCCATAGGTTGGGTTGTGATGCGATCAAATCGTAATCGCAATTGGTGAAAGGGATCGACTAACAGGCATCAACCCCGTCCCCGACAAGGTTAGCAATGCGATCCAATACGATCGCATATCACAATCGCATTAGTAATAGGAATCGGCCCCGGTACAAGTTAACTTCCGAATGTGAAAGACCCTGGACACGATAACATTATATGTCACAGTTTAGTATCCGGCGGGTCCGCGATATTGCAATCATAGCATTTCGCCGGGTAAGCAAGACCTTCCGCCTGCCAAAACCTGCCAATTGCGATTTGCAATACAGCCGACAGAAAATGGCCCACGGTGCGGAGAAATTATTGCTCGATTAATGTATTTTGGGGCTACTTTGTAGTTTTCTGTGAGTTTTAGAGAATTTTGTGGAACAAATAGTGGGAGAACTAGGAGAAGTCATAACTTCTTCAGTTCTTATCCAAATTAGTTGCAAAAAGAGTCAATTATAGCAATTTTTGCTATTTTGAACTCAATAAGACAGGTTTCAAAAGCATCTAAGCATTTTAAACACACTTTTGATGTAATTTGAGCATAATAGAGAGGCCCAAGCCATTGCAAGCTGGACCAAGGAGATGTAGCCAGGGAGGGGTGAACTCCTTTATCATGTGCTTGTTGTGTGTTGCATTTTTATTTTCATTGTTGTTATATTGCTACTGTTCAGCATATGTTTTATGTTAAATTGTTTATAACATTAACATAAGAAACTCTCATGGGAATCTATTAGTTGCAAAAAATTTTGAATCCATAAGCACTTGAAAAAAAAATGATAAGCATCTTGGGTTTTATTCTAAAAAGGGAATTAGCATAGTATTAATAATCTGCTCCATTTCAGATCAAGTTGGTATCAAAGCATTGGTTTTGCTTACTAGATTTTCTTTGTGAAAGAAGGATTTAATTGTTTGCAAGTTTATGTCATGCTCACAAGGTTAAAGCTCAAAGGAGGTGAAGGAAAGCTGGTTGAAAGCCCTGAAATTGGGTCAAAGGGAAGAAGAAAAGGTTGCCAAAGTCTTCTACACCAGTTCAACCTCAAGTTGCATAAGTTGGAGTTGAGATTCCAACACTAGTACAGCCTCAAGTTGTAGTTGAGTCTTCAGAGACCATGTCTCATGAAGGATAACATATCATGACAGAAGATGAGAAGACCTTTAGAAAGGCTTTCTTTGATATGACAGAGATGGTTAAGGTCCTCTATGAAGAGAGGAACAACAGACTACAAGGAGAAAGTTCCAAGCCTCCCAATGGAGAAGGCTCTTCAAGAGGAGGTAATGGAAAATAAGATAAAGGAAAAGGAAATATTGGGAATGGAGGCAAGCCTCCACCATCTCCACCATCTTCTCTATCTTCTTCTTCGAAAGCATCTTCACACTCTTCCACCAATACTACCATTACTCATACTCATCATCATTCTTCAAAAGGGGTTGGTAAATCACCTTTTCTGAAGCTTGATGTTAAATTTAAGTTACCTATGTTCAATGGAGAAGTTAATGCAGAGAAGTTGGAAAATTGGATTCGTCAGTTGGAGGTGTATTATAGAATTCAAAACCTTCAAGAGGATGATATCAAGATTCAGTTGGCTTCATTGAGAATGGAGGGTGCAACACTTGTATGGTGGGAAGCAAGGACTCAAGACGAGATCAAGAAACATAGTAAGATCTCTATTACTTGGTCTGATTTCATTGCTGCTATAAAAAGACAGTTCTACCCTTTAGCTCATATGCAAAAATCCATTATGAATTGGCAAAATTTCAGACAATTGAAAGGTCAAAATGTGCAAGAGTATGATCAAGAGTTTAGGAAAACAACTCTTATGCTAGGAGTAGACTTATAGTTACAAGATACCTTACTGAAATACATAGGAGGGTTGCATAGCTATCTTCGACATACTATTCTTATGTTAAGTGCCATGAATCTTGATGAGGTTTGTGTTCAAGCTACACACCTCAAAGCAAGAGGGAAAAATATACAAGAAGAAGGTAAGAAGAAGCCATTTCAGAGCGTTGAAAAAGGTAAGAAGTTTAAAGGAAAGCATAAGAAAAATGCTTCTGCTAAGAAAGAAGGGGAGAGACCTGTGTGTAAGAATTGTTCCAAGGAAGGACATCATGAAGCACATTACTAGAAGCTTCATCCAAAATTATGACCGAATAAATCTAACTATAAAGGGAAACAGAGGACAAATGTTGTTGCACAACAAGACTTGGGTTCAGACTTAGGGGATGAAACAAAAATTGCAGCCATAGTCATCAAAGGAAAAGTTGTGGCAAGAGCAAACAAAGAGGTCAGCAAAGAGGTAGTCGTAGCAAGTACCAGCGTAGCAAATAATACCCACAACGTTTCAAATGAGGAAAATTGAATAGAGCTATTCCATATCCACGTCATTTCCAAACATATGAAAATTGATACATTGTTTGACAGTGGATTGCAGGCCAACTTAATTTTTGTGGATTTTGTTAAGAAAATGAATTTGGAAACCCTACCGCATCACAAACCGTATCTGTTGGGCTGGATAACCAAGGATGCTAATTTACAGGTCACATGGAAATATATTTTTAGGTTTGCAATCACCGCTAATTTCATTGATGAAGTTAAATTAGACGTTTTTCCATTGGATATCTAAGGAATTGTGTTGGGAAGTTCGTATTTGTATGACAGGAAGGTTGTTTTCCACAGATTTGAGAACAAATACCATTTGTTAAAAAATGGAGTGGAGTACATTGTGAGAGCCCACCGCAGGAGACTTAATATGTCTTTGGCAAGCGCAGGTGAAATGAAATGACTGGTTAATTCCAGCAAGAGTCTCGTGCTCCTCATGATCAACCAGAAAAATGACAAGGAGCAGGAATCCTTTGCAAGTTGTGATGTAAAGTTGAAAGCTAAACTGATTGATGTTGTCAATAAATATGAAGACATGTTTCAAGAACCAAAGGGATTTCCACCAAAAAGAGGAATTCAACATGAAATTCAACTATAGTTGGACTGTCCACTCCCAAACATTGGTATGTATTGATTATCAATTCTGGAAAGCTTAGAAATTAAAAAACAAGTCTGGTAATTGTTAGATAAAGGAGTAATTCGTCCTTCTACTTCACCATGTGGTTCACCAATTGTATTGGTACGCAAGAAAGATGGAACCTGGTGCATGTGTGTAGATTATCAAGATTTAAACAAGATCACAATAAAGAATCGATACTCACTGCCCAGAATAGATGATTTGCTAGACCAGTTGAAAAATGCAAAGTATTTTACTAAATTAGACTTGAGAAGTGGATATCATCAAGTAAGAATAACTAAGGAGGACATATGGAAGACTGCTTATAAAACCAAACAGGGATTGTTTGAGTGGTTGGTTATGCCTTTTAGTCTTTGCAATGCTCCAACTACATTCATGAGAGTTATGAATGGTGTTTTAAGATCATTTCTTGATGAATTTGTAATTGTCTATTAGATGATATTTTGATATTCAGCAAATCAAGAGAAGAGCATATCAAGCATGTTAGGAAAGTTTTGGATATCATGAGAAAAGAACAGTTATTCTAAAGATGTCTAAATGTGAATTTGGGAAAAATTTCTTAGTGTATTTGGGCCACATAGTTGGAGGAGGTGAGCTGAATATTGATCCCTCTAAAGTTTCGATCATTGTGAATTGGCCAATACCCAAATCAGTCACAAAAGTAAGGAGTTTTTTAGGAGCAACACAACACTGGAGGAAGTTTATTGCCAATTTCTCCTCCATAGCAGCTCCACTGCATGCGTTGACTAGTGTGAAGGTTGTCTTCCAGCGGGGAGGCAAACAACATAAAGCATTCGATGCTTTGAAACAAAGGATTAGTTCAGCCCCAGTGTCAGCATTGTCGGACTTGAAACAACCCTTAGAAATATAGACAGATGCAAGTGACTATGCCATGGGTGCAGTTCTTTTGCAACATGGTAAGCCCATTCCATTTCATTCTGAAATTTTTAATGGTGTTGTTATTAATTATCCTACGTATGATAAAGAACTTGATGAATTGGTACAAAGTATGAAGAAATGGAAGCATTGTTTTATGGGAAGATAAACAATTATTCACGTTGATCATTAGTCTCTGCAATATCTGCATTCTTAAACCAAATTGCAGCAGTCAAGGCATTTTCGTTGGATAGGATTTTTGCAGCAATTCCACTTGGTAACCAGGTACAAGAAAGGAATTTATAACAGAGGTGTTGATATGCTTTCTAGACCGGTTGTAAATGTATCCATTTTACTCAAGAATAATTTTATTTTGCCTTATTATGTTGAACAATACGCACAAGATGCTGACTTTCAAGAGGTGTATTTAAACTTGAGTCAAGGGCACCAAGTTGAGGAATTAGACTACCATGTTCACGATAATATGTTGTATCATTTAGGAAAACTTTGTGTTCCATAGGGAGAGAGAGTAAATGTCACAAGGGAAGCGCACACTTCTCTTATTGCTGGACATTTCAGTGTACGTAAAACAGTGGCAAATCTTCAGAGGTATTTTTATTGGCCTCGTATGCCTGAAAGTGTGTCACGTTTTATAAGAGGTTGTTTATTGTGTGAAGTCAGTAAGCCTAGTAATAGGGAACTAGGATTGTACACACCAGTTCCAGTGCCTTCAAGACCATGGTAAAGTGTTTCTATGGATTTTGTAGGAGGTCTTCCTTTGTCAAGGAAAGGTCATGATTATTTGTATGTATTTGTGGATAGGTTAAGCAAGATGTGCATGTTGATGCCTTGTAAAAAGAAAACTACAACTGAACAAATAGCTCAACTTTTCTTTCAAAATGTATGGGTTCATTTTGGATTGCCTACTTCTATTGTAAGTGATCGTGATTTTCGATTTGTTGGGAATTTTTGGTCAAGTTTATGGGACTTGAAGGAAACCAAGTTGAAGAAAAGTACAACCTTTCATCCACAAATAGACGGTCAAACTGAAGTGGTAAACATGACAGTAATTCATTTGCTAAGAGGATATTGCAACAAACATCATAAGTTGTGGGATGAGCAATTGCATTATATTCAACATGCTTACAATCGAGCAAAACACTCTTCTACTCTAACTTCGCCTTTTGAGGAATGTCTTGGTTATTTGCATAAATCACCTTTGGATTTCATCTT
Organism: Pinus taeda; assembly: GCA_000404065.3. Lineage (NCBI taxonomy): Eukaryota > Viridiplantae > Streptophyta > Pinopsida > Pinales > Pinaceae > Pinus > Pinus taeda. The sequence goes on from APFE031621183.1 coordinate 44,585, forward strand.
TGGGAAATATGTAGTTGTAGATGGACATAGTGGCATAGACAGGGCAAAGAAATTCATTGAGAAAATTCAGTTGATTCACCAAACAGTTCAAGAACAACTAGAAAAGAGTCAAGGCTAGTATAAGGCAAGGCATGATAAGGATCGTGTGGAACATCAATTTCAAGTAGGTGATGAAGCTTGGATATACATTAGCAAGGAAAGGCTTCAAGGTGAAGGTAAAAGTTGAAACCAATTCGTTCTGGTCCATTTAAAATTCTAGAAAAGATTGGTAATAATGCTTTCAAGCTTTATTTGCCTTCATATATGCAAATATATTCTGTTGCTAATGTTGAAAATTTGAGATTGAATGAACCTCCTTTGATTGAATATCAAGGAGAGAATGTTCAAATTCCATCTATTGAAGACTTTTCTCCATAATTCCTTGATGTGCTTTAGCAAGACACTATACTTGGCAGAAGGACAAGGACAACTAAAAGGGGAAGTATTGATTATCTTCGGGTGGGTCTCAAAGGTGCACATCCATCAAAGTCCAAATGGACTGAAGTGAGGAAGGTGAGGGAACAATATCTTCATCTGTTTAGTAGCTGAAAGTGATCCTTTTGGGGTCAAAAAGGCTTCTAGTGGGGAGGAGTGATCAGATGCTCATAAATGCCCAAAAATCAAAGTGTCATAATCTTCTTCAACTTAGCTTTATATTGAATATCTCGTCATTTTGAATCCAATGGTGTGAACGACACTCAAATCCAAGTTCATATGCAGAAGTTAGAGCAAGTCAAAGTTCAGGTTTGACTTCCCTACATGGCAGGATTGGAATGATGTGGCATGTCTTCATCCAATGAGGAGGTGCCAAGTGGCAGCCCTCCATTGACCCTCGCAAATCGCAAATCGCATATCATAGCCGTAGGTGGAAAACGTGTTAGAAATCATCCCCTGGTAGGTTGGGTTGTGATGCGATCAAATCGTAATCACAATCGGTGAAAGGGGTCGTTAAACAGGTATCAGCCCCGACCCTAGCAAGGTTTGCGATGTGATGTGACTGCATATCATAATCAAAGCAATAACAAGAATTGACCCCAACACAAGTTAAGTCCCCGAATGCGAAAGACACCGGACGCGATAATGCTACATGTCACAGTTTAACTCGTGGGTCCGCAATATCGCAATAGTAACATTTCACTTGGTAAACAAGACATTCTGCCCGCTGAAACCCGCCGATTGTGATTTACGATACAGATGACAGAATATGGCCTGTAGTGTGGAGAAATTATTGCCCGAATAGTGGATTTTGGGGCTAATTTGTATTTTTCTGCCGGTTTTAGAGCATTTTGTGGAACAAATAGTGGGAGAACTAGGAGAAGTCATAACTTCTTCAGTTTTTATCCAAATTGGTTGCAAAAAGAGTCAATTCTAGAAGTTTTTTCTATTTTGAACTCATTGAGATGGGTTTCAGAGGCATATAAGCATTGTAAACACACTTTTGATTTAATTTGAGCATAATAGAGAGGCCCAAGGCATTGGAAGCTAGACCAAGGAGACGTAGCCCAGGAGGGGTGAACTCGTTTATCATGTGCTTGTTGAGTGTTGTATTTTGATGTTCATTTGTGTTATATTATTGTTGTTCATCATACGTTTTTATGTTAAATTGTTTATAACATTTACATAAGAAACTTTCATGGGAATCTGTTAATTGTAAAAAAAATTGAATCCTTAAGCACTTGAAAGAGAAAATGATAAGCATCTTTGGTTTTATTATGAATGGGGAATTAGAATAGAATTACTAATCTGCTCCATTTCATATCACTACAACTCAATATTTGTAGTCTCATGCCAAATGTCAACAAGGATCATCATGATTAGGTCGAATAACATAACTTGACACTCCCACTCTCTTGCATTCATGACCACAATAGTGTGTCATGCATCCTATCCACTGGAAGAAATAAATACTTCATACACACGCAGGATCACCCAAATATAGGTATAAGGGGCTATTTGTCCTTTTCCATTCTACATGAGGGGGAACATACGCAATGGATTTGGAAACCTCCTAAAACAACCATTTCTCCCCTTTTCATCAACAAAAATTGCTACATAGTCTACAAAATGCCCTTTTCTAATAAGGGGTTGAATCATGGGATATGACAATCACTTAGTTGATCATTGATAAGCAACAATCACCCTGCCAAACAAATTTCCTTGCTATCCATTTGATGCAGCAAAAAAATGTTTTGCTTGAGAATATGGTAATATTTGAGTTCTTCAAACTGGGCAAGAAGAGCTTTAATACGAAGAAAATTTGAATTAAGGTGTAGTTCTTTAAGGCTAGTTCCTTTTCATAGGTGGCCCATTATAATTTTGGAATACCCAATAATAAATATCTTGGTAATCACCTTATTATGAGTCATAGGGAGTCCTTGAAAAAGGACACAAGCTTATTCTTGGGTGTTGGTGGCCATCCCTAAACTCCAAGCAAAATAAATATTTATTTGACCATAGGGACGAAACATAACACCCCCTACACTTGCCAACCCTAAGGGTTGGGGGGGGATTTTTTTTTTTAACTAAAACGGTTATATTTTTATTAATTCGAAATCCTTGGATCTATGCCCAAGCTGCTCCTGTTACATTATAATACATGTTTCAGATTCCACGTTGTTGCTGTTCACAATCAGCATGCAGTTCAGGGCCATTGAATAGTGCTTTCATTGTTTACAATTAACAGTCCTTTCTTTAGGGAGCTGCCCTTGTTTGCAAGCTGGTTGGCTTCAGCATTTGACTTTCTGAGAATGTGGTACAATTTACATGTGTCAAAATCTAGAAGTACTCTCTTCAACCTGTCCAGGATTATGTTGAGTCTGGCATTTCTAAATAAGCTTCTCGTCTTCATGCTCTTGATTATTAACTCTGAGTCTCCGAAAACTTGAATTTCTTTAACTCCTTTGTCTCTTGTGATGTGACAGGCTTTTAGCAGCCCAAGTATCTCTGCTTGATTATTAGTTTTATGGCCAAGTCCCCAGCTGAAGCAGTCTTTTGCTATCCCATCAGTTGAGTATATGACCCCCCCGCACCTGCATCACCGGGATTCCCTTTGGATGCTCCGTCAAAGAAAATTGTTGTTAACTTTTGAGACCGCCACCACAGTTGGAATTTGTCATTTTCTTCTCTTATGTGCCAATCCTGATTTGCCTTTTGTGGAGAGAGCAGCTGCCTGTGCAGCCTGGGCTCTAGCATGCCAATCCATCTTTTTTCTTCAGGCAAGAGCAATGGATCTTCTTTTACATATTGTTGTTGAACTTCTTCTAGAAGGAATGATTTAGCTTTTGTTGCAACTTTCTTTGGAGTGTGCTTCGTCTCTCTGAAGATCTGCTGATTTCTAGCAAGCCAGAGCTGCCAACACACATACTTTGGGATTGTTATCCATATTTTTTTCCAAATTGATTTGTGAGGGATGCTCTAGGGGTAGATACTATTTGAAATGGCAAATAGATCTGCAATAGAGGATGATGAAGGCATAGTAATTTGAAGATTAAATAAGATGATACACCATACCTCTTTTGCAAAATGGCACTCCAGAAAAAGATGTTGAGTTGTTTCTGTGTGGCTGCTACATAGAGTACATATGTGGGGTCTAGCTATGTTCCTTTTTTTGAGATTGTCTCCAGTCAAGACTTTATTGTGGGCCACAGTCCAGAAAAAGAAATTCACTTTTGGGAGGGCTAGAGGGTCCCAGACATTCTTCCAGAAGGTTGGATTTTGACTACTATTTTTTTATTCTTGCAAGGCTCTATATCCTGCTGCTGTCGTGTACACCCCTGTCTGGCCCCATCCCCATTTATCATTCATATATCTGTTGTTCGGCGTTGCTTCCTCCAGCAAGTCTTCTAGCATAGTTTGTTGATGTATTAACCTCTCTGGGATTCCATGGAAATCCCACCCTATCCAGTCTCCACGTTGGTCCCATTTTGATAGTTCAAATATGGTATTAACTCCTGCCTGCTTCAGCCAATCCCTTAGTTCAGCTATGTCCTCCTTGTACTTCAGAGGTTCATTCCCCATAATTCTATCTTTCCACAAATGGGTGCGCTTTCCATTGCCCGGAATCCTATAGGCCTGTTTATTGAAAAACTTGCTACTCCTACAGCATAGTTTCCACACCTGTGTGCTGTTAGCTGCATTTACATTCTGGAGATTGTTCAGGTCTTTGTTTGGTCTGTATTTGATGTTGAGCAGTACACTGACCGGATGGGTAGGTTCATGGATCAATTTCCATAAAAAATTTCCTCCCATTGCTAAATTAACGAGGGTTGGATCTCTTATTTGCAAGCCTCCATCTGCTCTTGTTTTTTTGACAACTTCCCATTTCACAAGGTGCATTTTTTTTCATTTCCCTTTCCTCCCTGCCACAGGAAGTCTCTGAGCATTTTGGAAATTTGCTCTGAGACATTTCTTGGGGCTAAGAGGAAAGTTTCCTGATATATTGGTAGCGCCGACAACACTACTTTTATGAGCATTACTTTGCCTCCTTTTGTCAGCCAGTGGCCTCCCCACGCTACAATTTTGGCTTTAAATTTTGAAATTATTTATGTCCACAACGTTCTTTTGTTTGCACCTAATGCTATGGGAAGGCCCAGATACTTGAATCTGTCCCAATTTAATTGTCCTTTGAATCCAAGGAGAGAGGTAATATCAGAGAGCTCCCTCTGTTCAACATTCCAGATATACACTTCAGTTTTGTTCTCATTAATTAACGCCCCAGAAACTCTGCAATAATTATTCAAAACTATTTTCATGGCTCTAGCTATTCTTAGGGATGCTCCGCCTAGCAGGAGTGTGTCGTCGGCGAACAGCGCGTGGTTCTGGGCTTTGGCTCCTTTGCTGGGCTTGAGACCTGGAATACTACCATTTAATTTTTCCACAGAAAATTTGCGACTAAGCGCTTCCGCCATCAATATATACAGGGATGGGGAGAGGGGGCACCCCTGTCTTATGCCCTTCTGGCTTTGGAAAAAATTCGTGGGGTGACCGTTAACTAATGGGGCTATCCAAGGTTTGTCGATGCATGCTTTTATAAGGTTGACAAATTGCTGTGAAAATCCAACATGCCTTTTTCACCCCACAGCTTGCTGGAGTGGATGATCTCCTGTACCTGAATTACGTTATCTATAATATGACTGCTTTCGACAAAAGCGCCTTGGGGGGAGAGATCAGATTTTTCAAGTGCAGCTTGATCCTGCCTGCAATCAATTTTGCCATTATTTTATAAGAGGCGTTGCACAGTGATATCATCCTGAACCTTGCAAAGGTCTCCGAGTTGGTATCTTTGGGGATCAGGGTGAGATATGTAGAGTTTTTTCCTCCGCCCACCTTTGCTTTCCTCATGAACCAGCGAATCATCTTGCAAAGATTGGTCTTTATAATGTGCCAGCACGTTTTGTAGAAATGGATTGTAAATCCATCGGGCCCGGGAGCCTTGTCTACGTCCATGGACCAGATGACATTTACAATTTCCTCCTCTATGGTTGGCCTGCAGAGGGCTGCATTCTCTTTGGCGCTAATAAGTGAGGGAATGTTAACAGTGAAATCATCAGCTTCTTTGCTGTAGTTGTGATTTTCGGTCCTATAAAGATTCCTAAAGTAGATTTCAGCTACTTCTTTGATCTCTTTATAATCTTTGTAGATGTTACCCTCTGGCGATATGATCTCTGCTATATGGTTCCTGCTCAGCCTCGCTCTGTATTGGCGATGGAAGAAGGATGTATTGCGATCTCCAGCCTTCAGCCACAAGCAACTTGATTTTAATCGCCAATATTCTTCCTCTCTTCTGAAGGCTTGGTGTACTGTGCGTTGAGCTCTCGTTTCCTTCTCTAACAGCTCTGGAGTAATGTATTTGTTTTCCATCTCTAATTGCAAAGTCTACAGACCATTAATAGATTCCTTTCTTTGCTCCGTATGGGTGGATCCAGGTTTCTTAATCCAGCTCTTCAATGCAAGTATTGTTGCTTTTAACTTTTGCTCCCAGACATAACTAGGAGATCCCGTGAATGTATTGTTCCAGGTTGCCGTTACTGTCTCCATGAAACCTTCCTTCTCGATCCATAAAGGGCTGAATCGAAAAGGAATGGGCCCTAGGTCTTCTTCATCCTTCAGGAGGAGCTGGATGGGTTTATGGTCAGAAGCTAGCTTCGGCAGAATTTTAGTGGTAATAATCTTCTTGTTCATCAGAATGGAGCTTTAGACCATAAATCTGTCTAATCGAGCTGAGATGTGGTCCTCTCCTGCTCTATTATTGGACCAGGTATATAGACCTCTAATGGGGTTTAAATCCATCAAGTCCCACTGCTGAAAGAATTCCTCTACTTCATCTAGCATGGGGTCTTTGTTACTTGCACCTCCCCTCTTTTCTTTTGCTTTCAAAACGATGTTAAGGTCCCCTGCTATTATAACGTTACAAGGGGAATTCTGCTCTAGAAATGCTGAGAGGGAGTTCCAGCATTCTCTCTTTTCATTATAAGAAACAGGAACATAAAGATTGAAAAGGTTAATAGATAGCTTACTTGTTTTGTGGGTCAGTTCATTTTGGATCCAGTGCTAAGTTTCCTTGTGGTTGTTCAGCTGAAGGAGATCGTCGTTCCAGAGCGTTGCCAGCCCTCCAGAGGTGCCCCTTGAGCTGACAGCTTTACCTGTTCTTTTATTCCACTTTGTGCTGTTGATCTCTAGAAGGGCCTATCCTCCTATTTTGGTCTCTTGGAGCATGAGGATGTCTGAGGGCTCCGCTTTCATCAGATCCTTGACTGTTTCTATTTTAGAGGGGTTCCCCAGACCTCTGCAGTTCCAAGAGACTAGGTTCATTATTTACTTGAAGGGGTGTTGAGCCCTCCCTTGGGGGGCCTTGGTCTGGTATTTCGCCCAATAGACATTTCTATTGTAGCTTGGCTTCCTTGAGTTTTAAGTCTTTCTGCTTCCTCCTCCCTTTTTTCTTTACGGGATTTCCTTCCTGCTTTTTTCGGCTGGCGCTCATAGGTTTCGTCATCTGAGGAGCTAGAGCTTTCGAGTGGTTTTTTCCTTGCTATATCTGCATATGAGGGATTGGATGGGCTTCCCTGATTGGCTTCCCTTTGATCTGCTTCACCTGCTTCCATGTTTGGTGGGGGAGTATCCGCCTGCTCTTGATTCTCTTGGGCTGGGGTACCTTGAGAGCTTTGAGCCTTCTTTGCTCCTGTTAGATTTACTTTTGTTTCCTTATTTGCATTGCTGCTACTAGGGTCTCCTTCCTTGTTACCTTTGTCGATGCCTTTTTTTTTATGTGTTCTTCTGAACCAGACTCCATTGTTCCCCGTTCTGTTTTTCAGCTTGTTCCTCTGCTCTCTTCTTGCAGTTCTTTGCAAAGTGGCCATGACTATGGCAATGTCTGCATTTAAAAGATAATTGTTCGTAGTCCAGTTCCTAGACATGCGTCCACCCAGCTACAGTAATTTTGATGGCTTCCGGTAGCCCCTCTTCTAAATCCACTTCAACGCAAATATAGGCGCATGAATACTGGTCTTTTCTCATTGCCTGATCTATATATTTTCCCAGGGCGTTGCCTATGATCTGAAAGGATTTTTGGTTCCAGCAGTGCAGAGGCAAATGAGGGAGTCTGACCCAAACCGGAACAGCTGATGGAATGTCCTGGGTGGGATCGAAGTCCGGGGACCATTTGTTCAAATACAGGCCCTGAGGTCCCATAAAATATGGTCCATTTATGAAGATCAGGCCTTTGTCCTCAGGGTTTTCAAAAACAAACACAAAGAATCCCTTACCTACGAAATAGCTTTTCACTTCTTTTTTGATCAGGGGCTTCCAGTTCCTTTAAATCCATTCCTCCACTGACTTAGGAGATGGCCAGAGGCCTGTGAACTGGCCTATCAGGCCTCTCTCTGCAAGATTCAACGTGGCTTTATAGGTTTCTTCTTCAGGTAACGCTACAGATGGGATCGAGTCTAGCTTTTTGACAAATTTCTGCTGGGAAGCAGAAGAGGGGCGCTTTGGTCCTGAAGCGATCATAGATCTAAACGCTATCACCTCCTGAGGAGTTGAAGTGGGATCAGGGTCCCCAGTGTCCGCCATTGGGGCAGCAGAGCGCAGCTCGATCAGCAGGACGCAGGGCGCCGAGAGGAGAGACGACCTGCAACAGGCGGGGAGCAAGCGCGCGCAGTTAATATTTTTTTTGGGGGGGGGGATTTTGGGAAAAGCATATTTGTTGCAAATAATTTTTTCCTAATACTTCCTCCAATCACTCGTAGGGAAAGGAATGGAGAAAAATATTGGATTATGAAAGTTGGGGTGGGGGAATATTGAGCTGTGAAGGTATGATTAGAGAGTAAATTATTTTATTTTCATATTTCTCATTAATTTTGTATTTTTTTTCTTGACCTATAAGGGATTTGAACATTGAATCACACGGTTTATATAACACTTCATAACATGGCCTTCTCCAATCAAACCTCCTTGGTGAGCTAATACTATATTTATTTTAAATTATAATTATTTTGAAAAATAAATATATATATATATATATTATATATATATATATTATATAAAATATATATATATATATATATATATATATATATATATATATATATATATATATACTATAACATTTATTTGTTATATATTTAATCATTTTCAAATTAATTTATTATTTAAAAATGAAATTTAACAATGAATACACCTTATCAATCATATCTATATAAATTATATAAAAAATATAAACCATAAGAAACATTATATATATATATATCTTCTATTATAATATATGGAAATATTATCTCTCTTATTATTTTTATCATTAATAAATATATAAGATATACTCATTCAATATTATTTTTTCTAAAATCTTTGTTTCATAATAGGTTTTATTTTATTTTATTTGATATTGTATTTTTATTTTTTTCAATTCAACTTCACATTTTTATTAGGTGTCTATAAGTGGGATTTTTTGAAAAGTTCTCTCATTTATTTTCCAATCTAATTTGTTTAGAATCTAGCATGGATTCATTGAAATCACAAGTTTGATGGGTGAACTCTTCACAATCGAAGTGCCCCAGGGGTTTTTGAGGGTGTTGAATCTATATATGTGGTAAAAAAACCAGTATAAACATCACAAACCAAGATTTAACTATAATTTTTTCGCTAGATTCCGACCAGAAATCCGCTAGAAATTCAAAAAAATCCCACTTATAGACAACTGGTCCAGGGGATCAGTAAAGTGCTCAAAATTCAAAGTGTTCAAAACTGCTCGAAACCTATACCCGAGCGTAGATGTCGACAACTTGAATCCAATGCAACTTGAATCACTCAAAATCAGTATAGTATGCTCTCGATATCCCTTCTGATAGTTTTCCCAAACAAGCAAGAAAATTGCAGGTTGGATGCAGGACTACTGCCTGGGTAGCTGACTAGGCATGGTGAATGGACATGTTGACTAGGTATCTTGGGCCAATGATTGGCTACCAAGTGTCCTCTCCATATTGGTTGAATTCTATTTCGATTTTATTGGTTGAAGTGGATTTTAAGTGGTCTAATGAATGGAGGCCACGTGGGTCAATAGAGCGCTGCCACATGGCCTCCCAACAGTGCATTAAAAAAAATTTATCGGCCAAACTACCTACGGGAGAGTCAAACACACAACGTCTGGGATGTCTGAAGATGAAAGAACTTTCAGAAAAGCTTTCTTTGAGATGTCTGAAATGGTAAAAGTTCTTTATGAGGAGAGGAATTCAAGGTTGTAAGGAGAGAGCTCAAAACCTCCAAGGGAGATGGAGGAAAAGGAGACAAGCCTCCAAGAGGGAATGGAGGAAATGATGGCAAACCACCACCTTCACCTCCGTCCTCATCCTCATATTCATCCTCATCTTATTCCACTTCTTCTACCCTTTCACAAGCACCTCCAAATTCTCCAAAAGGACATGGTAAAACTCACTTGTGGTACCCTTTGTGTCCTCTTTAAACTTCCACCAGTCTTATCGAAATTGGATTCTCCAAGAAAGAGTTATGCACAATCTCCCAAGATGACCTGATTATATACCTTTTCTAAAAAGAGCGAACTTGTACAAAGTGCCATGTGTCACTGTTTCGAAGTTCAGATCTGAAAAAGATACACACAAAACTACAGTTCATATTCTTTTTGTATCTTCTTATGAAATTTCAATCTGATTCTCAGAGAGAAAGTTATGAGGATTTTCACCAGGTCACTTGTTTGGGATGTAATTCGGGAGCCTGCACAAACCCTAAATTTCTTGGATTTTATCTCTGAAAATATAGCAAAACAAGATCTGAAATTCGAGCCTGAGCTTCACCATGATTTCGGCTCAAATGGGTTTTAATGTCAGAGCCTGAAACTTTGTAGACAAACAATTATAGCAAAAATTCCATGATGACCTCTTTGAGATGGAATTCTCGAGCTTGCAAAAACCCTAACTTTCTTAGATCATATCGCCAAAAATATAGCGAGAAAAGCTCTGAAATTTGGACCCGAGGTTCAGAACGATTACGGCTCAAATGGGTTTTTGTTTTAACTTCTGAAACATCGCAACAAAAAAAAAAAAAAAGGTTATAGCAAAAAAATTCCATGATGACCTCTTTGAGATGGAATTCTCGAGCTTGCAAAAACCCTAACTTTCTTAGATCATATCGCCAAAAATATAGCGAGAAAAGCTCTGAAATTTGGACCCGAGGTTCAGAACGATTACGGCTCAAATGGGTTTTTGTTTTA
>APFE031621187.1:16384-53043 GCA_000404065.3 Pinus taeda
CTTCCTCTTACATCCTCCCCCTCTCTCTCCCCACCTCTCCCCCTTTCTCACTTCTCTCTGTCACACACACTCTCATTAACCCCCCTCACTTTTTCTGTTTATCCCCTTATCCCTCTCCCCTCCCTCCGTCCTTTCCCCTATCTCTCTCCCTCCCTTTCTCTCTCTCCCCCCTATGTCTCCCTCATTATCCCTCTCTCTCCCCACTTCCCCAAGACCCCTACCTCTCTGTATCTTTCCCTCTCTCCCCCTAACTCCCCCCCACTCCCTCTCTCCCCATATGTCTGTCTCTTATATCCCTCTCTCCCCCTTGCCCATCTCTCTCTCTATATCCCTATATGTGTGCTTGTGTGTCTTCCTTTCCCCATCTATCTAACCCCCCTGCCACCCTCTTCTCCCATCTCTTTATCATTATCCCCCTATTTTCCGCCCTCTTGTATCCCTCTATTTTTCTCTCCCTTTCACCCTCTCCCTACATTTCTTCCTCCTACATCCGCCCCTATTTCTCTTCCCCCTCTCTCGCTATTTTTTTCAATATAGACTCTCACTCTCTCTTCCCCTATTTCTCCCCCTATATCCATCTCTTGCAACATTTTCCCTCCATCTCTCACCTTATTTTCCAACTCTCTCTTTTCCCCCTCTCTATCCCTATTTTCCTTACACCCCCCCTCTCTCTCCCCTTAAGCCCTCATCTCTCCACCTATTTCTATCTCCCTCACTCCCTATCAATTTGTCTACCCATGTCTCTATTCCCTTTATCTCTCGTTTCCCTATATATTATTTTTCCCATATATCTCTCTTTCTCTACTTGTATGTCTCCCTCTATATGTCCCATGTATTTCTTGCTCTTAAATACCTCTCTCTCTTCCCCACCTCAACTCCTTCCCCCCTTTCTCTCTAACACACGCACCCAATCACTCTACCTTCTCTATCTCTATCTCTCTCTCTCTTGCTCTTTCTCTATATTTCTCTTTTTATGTGCATGTCTCCTTTCTATATCGCTTTGTCTATATATTTTTACCTAAGCATCCCTCTCTCTACCTCTTTCCCTATCTCTTTCTCTCTCTCCCCCTCTCCCTACCCCTCATTTTATCTATCCCTACCTCCCCCCATCCCTCACTCTCTCTCTCTAACACACAAACACACACAAACCCGCTCTCTTATTCCCTCTATTTCCCTTTCCCGATCTCTATCTCTCCCTCGCTCCCTTCCCCCGCATCCCTCCTTTTCTCTCTCTCCCCTTCCCTAATTCCACCTCTCTCCACCATTTTCCCTATCCCTATCCCTATCTATCTCTAGGATCATTGGGGTTTACAGGACCAACCATGGAGGGGATTATAGAGAAGGGGATCAATCTTGAGTGTGAAATCCCATCACTCTCCCCCTTACCTGAACCCTTTCCCCCACTCCTACCCTCTTTCACCTCCACCTACCCCCACCTTTTCCCCTGCACCCACCCTCTTTCACCTTATCTCTTTCTCCGTCCCACCCTCTCCCTACTTTCCTCTCTATCGACATCCTTTTCACTCCCTCTCCGTTCCACCCTCTCCCTCTTTTCTTCTCTATCCACATCCCTTTCACTCACTCTCTCACTAAGACCTTCACTTTCCACACCCATTTTCTCTATATCTTTTTATCTCCCTCTCACTATCCTTATTATTATCTCTTTCTCCCTTTCCCTAATCTCCCATCTCTCTTCCTTTCCCATCAACTACTGTCTCTTTCCCTATTCATTTAGACTCTTGTTATTGCTATCTAACCCATCTCTCTCCTTATTCCTCCCCTCTATCTATTTCTTCTTTTCACGACTAAAATAATTTCACTTAAAATTTGAAAAAAAGAAAAGAAAAAAAACTTACCTCTATCTAGCAAATCGTTGAACCTCCACTGGAAACACATGCATATTAAATCTGAGTTGGAAATCTCTTATTCTATCGTATAATTGTAGTGGGGGTGAATGATGAGATCGCGTGGGCATATCTTTTTTTTAATGGAAAGAGAACACGGACATTATTTTTTAAAACATGTACACATTAAAATAACACGTGCACACTTTTATAAAAATAATTTGTGCGTGTTTCTTAGCCATGTCATAAGCTCAACATGGAGGTTTAACATGGTATGAACGTTTAAAAAAAAAGTACTGCGTTCGCAATAAGTACGCATGTGCATTATTAAAAAAATTGTTTGTGCACTCTTGCTGCACTAAAATTGGATAGCATGTTTGTGCGAGAACCCTCTGCCTTATAGAATAAAAACAATATCCTTACAATGCCTTATAACAAGATAGTTATAATCTAGCCATAAAAATAATATCCATACAATGCCTTATAACAAGAGAGTTATAATCTAGCCCATGAGGCATACAATTAGAAAAAAATTAATCGTGAAAACCATGTAGCATTGGGAAGGACCATGTTTTTATTTTCAGTTAATTGGGTGATACGGCAATTCGATTCGATACCCACAGCAGGGGCGTTATCCCAGGATATATAAAATAAGGTTTATTATTATTATTCAGTGTCTCATGTATCATAATCTTCGTTGTTGAATCCAGATTTAATTTTCCACTCTTGGATTGCAGATCTAAGTGTATTATTTGGAATGAGGATATTCTGTTGTATTGGCTGCTTCGTCATTGGGGATGTATTGTTGTTCTCAAGCCAGTTCCTGATGAAAGCATACTCATATGTGTAACCATCATCCGCCATATGGGGATCGTCCATGACATCCTGCATACAATAAGGCCAACATACTTTCAGTATTAGTAATGATGGCCAGATGTTCATGAGTCATGCACACTGAGTTCTGTCCACATAATTAAATGAGGACAGCCTCTAATGGACACGGGTACTTTAATTTCAACTTAGATTATTATAGTCACGAACACTTTACTTAAAGGAATCCTGGATGACAAAAACTCACCCGAAGTATAGGACAAAGAAAATGCTTTGGAGGCATAGCATCCATTTCCTCTTTGATATGTCTGGTTTGAACATATGGCTGCTTAGATTCAGGCGCTTTCTGTGTTTTCTTTCTCACTTGTGAATCTATTCTGGCTCTTATCTCTGCATTTCTTCTTTGTTGGCCCTCCCTTTCAGCTGCAAGTTGTCTTCCTATCTCTTTCGTTAGTTCATTGGCCTGTCACCATCATTTAGCTTGTAAACGTCAGCCCTTCAGTGTACTACCTGGTACCACAACGGCACACCTGATATTCAATTCACTAGGACAGGCAGATAATCTCACCGTGATGTTTGCCTTCGTTGCTTCTTGCCTGGCAAGAGCATATAACATGCTTTGAGTATTCTTTAGCTCAAATCTCAGCGCTTCTACCTCCATCATCATATTCTACTCATCAAATAAAGAATCACATTAGTTCATACCAAACCCATTACATACCACGTCCACCAAGTCCACATATTGTCAAAAAATTTCGGCCAGAGACATAATTTTATATAAAAATGAAATAAACTTTCTTTTGTAGAGAAATTCATACTACAATTAAGTAGGGGGAGATGCGTAATTTTATTCATGGTCAACTGTGAAATCAATATACATGTTCTACTCACTTTTTATTATAAATAAGATATGGATATTGGATTCTATCTGAAATTATTTATAATTTTATATCAGATTTATGGTTAGATAAAGTAAACAAAAACTTCTTTTTTTTCTATATAAATAATAAATTTTTAATATATTAAATAATGTTTTTAAATTGTATGTTCACTAATTTTTTTAATATCCAATTTTTCAATCGATTCATTTAATTTCAATTTCAATCTATTTCATTAATATATAGAAAAATAAATGAAAATTTATTTTAGTATTTATTTCAATGTCAAAAAAATTCAAAAAAATATATAATTCGTTCAATTTTTGGAAAAAAGATTTCACTCGAAAAAGATTTTTAAATGAGGGGATTTGATCTCTATTCCAATTAGTCAAATTTAAATCTATACTGATATAAACAAAGTTATTCACTTATTACTCACGGAAAAAAAACCTAAATACCAATCAGTACATTGTACCTGTTCATTATTCGATGCTAGTGCCGTTTTGACATTCCATGGGCCGATGTCCATTTCATCAATAACATTTCCATGATCCCCTCCTAAACTGTGGAAAATAGGTGGGTCTCCGTGTAAACTGCCGCCAAGGACATCTGTACTTGCAGTGTCCAAGTTAAACTGTTTTTCGCTTGCAGAAAAGGTATAGGTTTCCATGTCAGAATTTGGGAGGTTTCCAATGGATAGAGGTGAAGTACTCCTTGGTAATCCTGTGTTGCCTGGAGATTCTCTTCCCTCTATGCTCATTGTTATACTGGAGTTCTCACCAAGGAAATCCGATCTTGATGTTGAAAACCTTGGAGTTCCACTGTTATAAACTCCACCAATTCCTGAAGTTTGACTTCTCGACATTGGAATTGAAGCAGATCGACTCTCGACATTTGAAATTGTGCTCGCTGGATTCGAGGCGCTGAGACTTATCGGAACTTGATAATTATTCGGAGGAGATTGAATTCTCTGAAATTGTAGGGATTGAGAGTAATCGTGAATAAATCCTTCAGACTGTGACTCTGTCATACCCTTCAGAGTGGCCAAGTTAGTCATATCTGAAAAGCCACTACTCTGATTACTAAAAGCCTCTGGATAGCGAATTTTCAACTCTTTTGATGAAGTTAAGAGGGCCGAACTAAGCTTGCATTTTGGTGCTATATGTACGGTACAAAAATTCGGTTTATTTTTCAGAACCGTTTCCGCTACATCATGGGACCTGAATCTCCTGGAGAAAAACAATGTTGAGGGACAACACAGATATGAGTTAACGAGATGCAATAGTTAAGTAAATGCTTCAAACGAGGCAAACATTAAAGATCACAAATCTACACACAAATAACTTCAAAGTATGAACCTTCACAGTATGAAGCTTAGGAAAGAAAAAACCAAAAATAAAAATCCTTTCCTAAACTCTTTCTCCTCGTATTTCGTTTAATTACCTGAAATAAGTGATCACGTGATGACATGTAAAAGTTAACTCATACACACTATTGACATGATCACTAAAGAGTTGCAATAGATTGAGAACAAATTAAAACCAAAGTTTATTGATATAGATTAATTCAATAATTCTCTACCTATCAATAAAATAAATAAAAAATGTAGAGATGTAAGATCATTAACCTTGAACCATTCCAATTTGTATCATTTCTTTAGATGATGTTTTATAGTCAAGTGTGCCTACCTGGGAGGAACGTGGAAAGTTAGTCATTTATATAAAATTAAATGTGCTTCCCTCGGAGGGAACGTGGAAAGTCAGTCATGTATATATAATCAAATTTTAACGTGAAAAGTCATTCATATATATACATATAATCAAATTTGAAAAGTCATTTATATATATAATCAAATTTGCATATTTTTTAAGATGATGTTTTATAATCAAATGTGTTTACATGGTAGGGAATTGGAAAAGTCATTCATATAGAGTTAAATATAGGAAATTAACGTTGGATTATATGATGTTTTTAAGTAGATTAAAAAATATAGAAAAAAAATAAATGATTAGAAAAATGAAATTTTATTGTATTTAATTAAAAGAAATTACTTACACATTAAATTTTATGAGTAATTTTTTTTTTACAAACAAGATATTTTGATTTAATTGATCGATCAAATTGTATTGTGATTATTCTTATATCAACAATGAAGATGAAAGTGAAATTGATGAAAAAATTTATTATAGAAGTGTAAAAATAAACATTTAATTAAACAAAGTAGAGGATTTGAATTTTTTTATATTCAATGGAATTTACTTTTTAACCAGCTAAATAGTGATGTTAAAGATGTTTTATATTGATTAATAATAACTTAAATATACTTCAAAAAGATAGTAATCAATTTACAAGAAATTTTATTTTTTTTTTAAAAAGCAAATTTAATACATAGTATATATGTTAAATAGTTAAATTGAAATTGATAATAAAGTTTATTATAAAAGTATAAAAATAGAACATTCATATAAAATAAAATATTTGTGAGTAAATATAATTAGTTACTCTTGCTCTTGTAAACAACTAAATAGTAATATAAATCTTACTGCATTTAAAATAAGATTACAAACATATAAAACTGAAACACTCTTAAATTAAGCAAAATAATAACACAAACATTTTTAAATATTTTCAAGACAAATAGCCATAATTTAAAGTTTCAACTTCTAAGCCAAATTTAGTAGTTGATAAACCCACTTGATTAAACAAAATTCCTAAGTAATATTCACATGTATTTCAATAGTTTTAATATTTAGAAATATTACCTTGTATCTGATCCTATAACAAGTTCATTAATGCCGTAACTTGAGATTTGCTTGATTATTGCAGATGCCACATCATCATGTTCTATTAATGAAAACCTTGTGTTGACCTATATTTCCAAAAGTCAACTACAAAGTATTAATAATACAATCTACTATAAATTATTTACAAAGTATTAATAATACAATCTACTATAAATTATTTACAGTAAACAAGCAAAAAAACAAAAATAATGCAAGGATTACCTTTCTAGCATGGCATAATTGTTGGTAAGTTGAGAACATTTCATTTATTTCTAATTCTATTCCTTGCATATAAGAAAAAACTACATCCTTTTGTACCAGTGAAATTGGTAGATGTCCCACTGCCAAAAAAAACATCAAGATGTTAATGACATGCATATATAAGAATATAATAAAAAATATCTCATTTACATTTATTTGTAAGTCCATTTCTTTCCTATAAGAAAAAACTACATCCTCTTGTGAAATTGGTACACGATTCCCATTGCAAAAAAAACATCAAGATGTTAATGAAATGCATGTATGGGAATATATTACTTTTTATTTTTTAAATTAATAATTTAAGCAGTTGAGAACATTTCATTTATTTCTAATTCTATTCCTTGCATATAAGAAAAAACTACATCCTCTTGTACAAGTGAAATTGGTACACGTCCCACTGCAAAAAAAAAACATCAAGATGTTAATGAAATTTATGTATAAGAATATAATAAAAAAGTCTCATTTACATTTATTTGTAAGTCTATTTCTTGCCTATAAGAAAAAACTACATCTTCTTGTGAAATTGGTACACAATTCCCATTGCAAAAAAAACATCAAAATGTTAATGAAATGCATGTATGGAATATATTACTTTTTATTTTTATTTTTTAAATTAATAATTTAAGCAGTTGAGAACATTTCACTTATTTCTAATTCTATTCCTTGCATATAAGAAAAAACTACATCCTCTTGTACAAGTGAAATTGGTACACATCCCACTACCAAAAAAAACATGAAGATGTTAATGAAATGCATGTATAAGAATATAATAAAAAAAAACCTCATTTACATTTATTTGTAAATCCATTTCTTGCCTATAAGAAAAAACTACATCTTCTTGTGAAATTGGTACACGATTCCCATTGCAAAAAAAACATCAAGATGTTAATGAAATACATGTATGGGAATATATTACTTTTTATTTTTATTTTTTGAATTAATAGTTTAAGCTTTAGAATCATGAACTAAATTTTTTATAAGAAAATGATCCATTATGAGAAACGCTTTATTATTAAAAAAAATGAAATTTTAAATCTTCAACTCACTTTTTTAAATACAAAAGTTTATTTACTTAATTGTTATTTTGATAAGTGCGTTAATATTGGAAAAAAGATGTCACATTTTAGGCTTCTATTATTACAAATAATACATGTAAGTATGTTTAAGAACTGCAAAATCCGATCCTATTTATCATAATCCATTAGTTAACATGGTGGTTAACCGTATTCTTAAAAAGGGGAAAAAATCATTGGCTAACCTAGGCTACAAGCTTTCGAGCTGGCTTTGCTCCTGGAGGTAATGCTAGAACATCGCTTACGAATACTGGAACATAATGGGATGTCTAAACTTAGCTGCTTGGAATGCATGCAGATGCCATCATAAATTATTGTAACACCAGGGTATGTAGGAACATCACTAGTTGGATAAAGAGCTTATTGTTTAAGTTTTAAGAAAATAAAATAATCCTCGTTAATTTAATGAAAGGTTCTCTTTTAATTGTATATGTTCCCTAATTTTATTGGCATTCATCAATCATTTAACTTATATTGTTGGATTGCTTCTATAAGTTTCAAATATATAAACAATCAGTTTCACAAGTATAGGTCGATAAATAAGAATACAATTTTATGCAAACTCGTTATATAAATAATGATTATAGTTAATTAAAATAAAAATGGTGAGAACACAATGGTAAATGAACATTAATTCTATAAAAACCCTTTAAATAAATAAGAAGAAAAAAGAATAGAAAATGACAAATGATGTTAGATAACAAATAAAAATTTTGCTATTATAACTTAAATTTAAGATAAAATCTTTTATTCATATTTTTTTAATTTAAAAATATTTTCACCTTAAAAAGAATTAGATAAGTAATTGTTTAGTAAAATTGCAAATTTTTACCGAATTATTTGTATTTAAAAAAAAAATAATTCACACCCATATAGAAATTATTATATTAAACTAGATATAACCATATATTTTATGGGGTAGAAAAATTAACTTATACATCAATCTATAATTAAAAAATCCTTATTTAATTATATAATTTTTAAATTCTTATAAATAATCATAAAAATTAAATAAATTATAAACAAACCTTAAACACTTTAATCAATTTCTTTTCTTAATTAGCTATTCTAATAATCATCCCCAAATCATTGAATAGAGTTCCAAAGAATAACTTATCATAATTTAAACCCCATTTAAATTAAAAATTTACAAAATATATTAAAAATTTAGTACACCACTTGCAATTAACTAGGATTAGTCAAAACCACATTCTCCGCATTGAAACGTGGGTTGAATTAATAATAAAAATCCAGGTATATTAAATTATGTAACATGTTCAAATTGTGAGGCCCATTGAATTATGTAACGTCCTCGGTGCGGCATGTATTCCTCCGTGCTGCTGAAACGTTTTACTCCCTCATTGGAGATACACTGACGACACAGTGCTGGTTATAATATGCGGTTGAGTTATATGGTTGGTCCTTACAAGAATCCTTCCTTTTTATACCTGGTACGCGGTTGAGTTTATGATAATTTAACATTTATTTTTAATTTTAGTTTTTATTATGCTAATAATATTAGGTTTATTAGGTTTTCGTATTTTATTGTATGTAAGTTCTATAATAATTTTAATGTTTATATTAAAGTAATAGTTAAAAACATTATTATTGATTATTATTTAATAATTTAGTGTTAAATTTATAATATAAATATAACAACTATATTAATATTAACAATATTTATTAATCACTAATGTTAAACTATTAGTATATTTCCATAATCAATTATTACTTAATATTTTTCATAAAAATATTAATAAGATTAATATTAATATGGATAACATTAATTACTCATATTATTGATATTATAATATGTTGCGATAATAACGTTATATTCATTATATTATAACATAGTAAATTTTAATGTAATAATTAATATTTAATTATAACAATTGTATATTGATAGATTAATGTATAATAATATTGATTAATTAAACATTATGAATAATAATAATAATGATAACAATAATATTCACATTAATATCAAAAACATTTTGATAATAATTTGTTTCAATATGGTTTTTAATTGTTTCCAATATAGTTCTCAATAGGGTTAAAGTGGTCAAACCATGGTTAATCATAAAAAATCATCATTGCAATGGTAACCATAGCTAAATCATGGTCAACAATAGATAAACCATAGTAAAAATATGGTCCACCATAGTTAAACATATTCAAGCCATGGTCAACTATAATTAATCATATTTTCAGCCACAGTAAATCATGATCAACCCAAGTCAAACCAAACTATGTAGTTATTAATAGTCAAAACATAGTGATGTTTAAACATGGATAAATATAGTTAATCGTGCTCAACCATAGTCAAAAGATTGTTAAATACAACAATATTCACCTATGGTTAAACCATACTCACCCATAGTCAATGTTTAAATAAAATATTTAAGACTGTTAATATTAATATGTCTTAAAGCACATTGGTTTACTAACTACATTTAACTATGTTTGATAGTAAACATTCTTCAACTTCAGTCAAACATAATCACATGTTATTATTATTGATTAATATTAATAGTCAAACATAGTCAACCATATTAGTTAAACATAGACAAACAAAGTCAGCAATTGTAGTCAATGTTTAAATAGTTGACCACGATCAAAATTGGTCAACCCTATGTTTACCATATTAAATAATAGGCCACCTTGTTTACTCATAGGTGTCCTTTAGTCAATATAACTCAGCCATATTCAATTATAGTCTACCATGGTTGACCAATGTCAAACATTTTCAACCTTAGTTAACTTAACTCATCCTTGGTCAATCCAAATCAATATTTAAAAATGTTTAATAATAACAACATTAATATTAATATTAATAAAGTTGAATACTACTACTACTACTACTACTACTACTAATAATAATAATAATAATAATGTAATGTTTGAATCATACAATTATTGTTGCAATGTTACTTTATATTGAAAGTCATCCAATGTTGTAATGCGAGATTAAAATGTGGTCAACCACATTTAATAATGTGATTGACTATGGTTGACTATGTTTGACAACCAACGGTCTTAAATTTTGGTCAAACATTATTGCCTATTAATATTAACAATTAAACATGTGACATTGGAATGGCCTATAAATCTATCTAGTGTCGCAATTTGACAAACATTATTGCAACACTACATTAAATTTCAATTTAATCGATGTTCCAATGTGACATTAGAAAATTAGTCAACCACATTTACTAATGTGGTTGACTATGTTTGGCAATCAACACTCTTCAACTTTGGTCAAACATAGTCACCTTTTTATAATATCAGTTAATATTAATACTTGGATATAGTAAACCACATTAGTCAAGCATATTAAAACAAATTCAACATTTATAGTCAATGTTTAAATATCTGACCATGATCAAACATGGTCAACCCTATGTTTACCATATTTAACAATAGTCAACCTTGAAAACCACATGGTTGTGGAACAAAAATCCATCCAACATTGCAATCTAATAAACATTGTCACAATGTTACGTTACATTGCAATTTATCCAAAATTAGTCAACCACATTTACTAATGTAGTTGATTATGTTCACCTATCTTTGACTATGCTTGACAGTTAACACTATTCAACTTCGGTAAAACATAATTGCTTATTAATATTATTAACTACTATGAATACTCAAACATAGTGAACCACATTTGTCAAATAAAGTGAACCTTTATAGTCAACGTTTAAATAGTTTACCATGATCAAACATCGTCAACCCTAAGTTTACCATATTTGACAATAGTCTACCTTGACAGCTACATGGTCTAGAATGGTTGACAACCATGGTCAACCATTGTCAACTATGGCCAACCAAGGTCAACCATTATCAACCTTTGTCAACCATGGTGAATCATTGTCAACCATGGTGAATCATTGTCAACCATGATAAACCATTATCAGCAGTGAACTAGTGAGAATGGTCAACCATGGTCAATTAGTGACAATGGTTAACCATGGTTCACCATTATCAACCATGGTCATCCATGGTTAACCATTGTTAATTGCTAACCTTGGCCAATTGTTGTTGACAATCATTAACCATTGTCAATGGTCAACCATTATCACCTATGGTCAAACAAAGTCAACCTCTATAATCAACATTTAAATAGTTAACCATGATCAAATATGGTTAACCCTATGTTTACCATGTTTAACAATAGTCAAGGTTAACAACCGCATGGTTGAGAATGCATGACAATGGTTGACTACCATTGCCAACCATGGTTGACTACCATTGCCAACCATGGTCAATCATTGTCAACCATTGACAATGTTTGAATATGGTCAACTATTATCAACCATTGTCAACCACAGTGAATCATGGGCAATCACTATTAACTATTGTCAGCCATGGTCAGCTAATGTCAACCATTATCAATGATCAACCATAGTCAACTATGGTCAATCATTGCCAACCAATGTCAACCATCGTCAACCATTGCCAACCACTGTCAATCATGGTCAACCATAGTCAACCATTATCAAGCATTGAAAATTGTTTAATATGATCAACCATTTCAATGATAATATGCCAGTATCAACCATTGTCAACCAATATCAACCGTGGTTCAATATGGTCAACCATGATCTACCATGGTTAAATATCGTCAACCATGATAAAGGTTTCTATTTTTGAATATGGTCAACCATGATCAATCATGCTCAACTATGATCAACCATGATCAAACATGGTCATCTTTAGTCAAGCATAGTCAATCTAGAACATTCCATGTTCTTCCGACTCCTAACGGCCAACCATGGTTAGAATGGTCGAACATGGTCAACCGTCTTCAACCATGGTCAAGCTCATTAACCATACTATTAATATAACCATTTTTGTAACATTAGTATTAACAATAATGTAAGCTTGACCATGGTCAACCTCATCAACCCTTGTCATCCATGGTCAACCATGGTTAAGGAATCGATGGACAACATTTTCCACCTTTTATACATCAATCAGTGTATATCAACCACATTAGTAAATGTGGTTGTGCTAGTTAATATTAATAATAATTATTATTATTAATGATAAAAGGAATTAAAGGTGGAGATTCACCCCTCACTTTATGATAAAGACTCTTAACTTCTAAATAGAGTTTGTTACAATATCATGGAATTAATACCATGGTTTATCAATACCACAATACTAAAAAAACCATCAATAATAGTTGTTGGTATGAATTTTTTTAATTAATTCATTTAATTAAAAGAAAAAATGCATAACAATTTTAAAAATAAATCTCACCTTTAATTGTATATGCTATTAAAAATATTTTATAAATGTTAGACCCTCCATCACCTAAATTTATATTGATAATTAAATTAAAATTATAAAACCCATATTTGAAAACACACCTACCAATCAACCTCATTATACAATACCAACTATTAATAATTACGATTTATTGTTTAAACTAAAGTTTTAATAGAACTAATCAAAAAACATATCAAACAAATTAGTGTATTTAAATCTATATTATTTAATGTTATACCGTGTTTCCCTTTCATGCAACAATCTTATTGCAACATGCAAAAATGATTAGCCAATCAGAGCCCTCCAAATTGTAACGTCTTTGCTCTCTGCCAACGGCCATGGTTTTAAGCATTTTCCAAAATCTCCCGGGTATTAATGATAGAAATTTAGCAGGTTAACTTCGTTTGCTTCTGAATCTCGCACAGTAACTGAAACAAAGAGGATATTCCTGCTAAAATAGGTTTCTTATTTATCTATAATTTTGACCACCACTTGTGTATTATTTTCTGTTCTATTTAAAATAGTTAAATTACAGTGTTTTAAATAACTATGGATAATATCATTTCAAGTATCACCCATATCTAACCATAATTGTGTAGCAATAGTCAAAATTTAAGCTTTCCAGAAATAAGTTAGGGAGGACTGAAAAATTATGTATTTATTAATGCCGTAGTTTGATCGCCGCCTGGGCAATCTGTATCTCACGAATAACCAGATATTTATTAATGCGGTAGTTTCATTATCGAAAGTGAGTTTATATTCGCGTAGTCTAAAGAGGCTTTATTAATGCGGTAGTTTCATTATCGAAAGTGAGTTTATATTCGCGTAGTCTAAAGAGGCGTAGGTTTTGCTAGAAAATAATGTAAGTGAATTTGGATATAATTTTGATAAAATTTAGACATGATTTTAATAAAATTTGTTGGAAATTTTTAGAAATCCCGGTTACCGTTGTTATAGATTCGTTTCGTTATTGTAAATTCTGGGTGTCTAAAATTCTGTGAAGGGCTTCACGATTCTGGGTGTTCAAAATTTTGGGTGTCCAAATTTATGGTTAATCCTGATCAGATTTAAGATAAATAAATTGGATCAGATTTAAGATAAATAGATAAATAAATTGGATCAGACTTAAGATAAATAGATAAATAAATTGGATCATTGTAGTACGGTGCAAAAGTAATTTCATTAACCAGACTGAGTCTATATTTGCGGTTATATTGATCAGGTTATTTGTAAGACGTGCAACGAGTTCTCTCATTTTCTACCATTGGGCATACATATTAATGCTGAGAAGCGTTAATGTCGCCTACTCTGAACATATTTTATGTGTCTGTGCTACTATTACATGGTATCAAAGATAATTCAGTCACCAGCCAATCTACATGATGGGAGTGAAATACAAGCCTATAAATGAAATATCAAAATTTTATATGTATGCAAAATCAATGAGATGTTACATTTATATATGTACGTACAATTAATGAAATATTAAACTTCTATATGCATGGAGAGTAAACTTGTTCCAAAGAAGAAAACAGAGAAAAAATCAATTGTGGGTCCTTTCCTTGTCTGATGAGAATTGCTAAGATGCTTGTTCACAACACTGGTTCCCAATGAAAAAAACTAACCCCCAAAAAATAGCAGTCATACAAACCAAACACGTAAAGTACAGTAAAGCGCTAAAGCAAACCAACCAAACATGTAAAGTAGAGTAAAGCATAGCAACCAAACATGTAAAGGAGAGTAAAGCATAAGTGAGGATTCATACATGGCGTCGGAAGGGTGAAAACCCGCTGCTTGACATGCAAGAGAATCAGAGTTTCGCCTTCAGACATTAAATTTTCCAGCGCCCACTCGACAGCCAAAGTGCTATTACCTCCCAGCTTCTTAACTGCCACGGCTATTACCATGGGAGGTGACACCGTTTGATTCTCAAAGCTGTACATTTAAACAGATATTAAGATAACCAGGGCCTGCACCACAAGAAGACGAAGAAAGCTAGCAAGGCATCAGAAATTTGAGTTGAGCCTTGCCAAAGCAACTAGCGCTACCAAAAGGGACCAAAAATTCCAATACATATATTGATCGCCACCACATGTTCCGGCAACTGAATAATGCCTCTTTTTCAATATTAAAAGTCAACCCTGTTGCCTTATCCTAGTTACTGCGTGTGGCTTCCCGTTTCAAATGAAGTCTCAAAATTCTACTGTAATTATAATGTATCTATCATTACTATGTAATTATCATAAATAAATAAATAAATAAAAGAATTTGGAAGTTGGGATAATCCGCGTTAACCCGAATGCATCTCTCACTATGACGTAAGCAGTCGAGTCATTACCAGCGTGACGCCACTCGGGTGTCGAAGCCGGTATTCGAGGAGTTGTTGGGGTTATTATAAGGCCATGAGCCGATGCTGTGGTCCCTGGGCGAACATATTTGCCTCCTGGTCACTGTCAAATGGGACTGAACGATCTCCGAACGTGCCAAGCGTTGGGATTTTGATAATTTATTTGTAAGGATGTAATGGACAATCACAGCTCGCACAAAATCTCTCACGTGACGCACTATCTTGGTTTTATATTAAGATAAATTTAAATAAGAGAAACAAATGATGTACGCACTATCTTGGTTTTATATTAAAATAAATTTAAATAAGAGAAACAAATGATGTAGGATGGTTTGGTTTGGTTCGATTTGGTGTATGCCACTCAAGTTATAAATTATTATTGTGATATTAATAATGGTATGTAATTTAATTGAAATGTGAATTTTATAAATTAATTGTTAGGTTAAGTATAAAGATTTGGGTGGATAGTAATTATTAGTAAGTCAAGAAAAATATAAATAAAAATGGGAAGTAACATTTGGTAAATATATTTATTCATATTTTATTCTAATCCATTTTTATGTAAATAGCTGTTTAAATTGTGCGGTGAAGTAATTGAAGGTAAATATGTTAATTACTACTTAAATATCTAAAAATTATGCATGAATATTGTAACCATATCCACAAATTATGACATAAAAGGTGTGAGACACTTATCACATGGGATGTTTTTTTCCCAAAACATTTTCTTCATGGGATTGTATTGTGCAAAGGATGCAATAAGACTCTCAAGTCATAATCCATCAAATGTTTGAAAAATATTATTTTTAATAATATTGAAAAAATATATTTATTTATTTTTCGAAGTAAACATTATAAGTTGCCTGTGTCATGGTAAACCAAGAGTGGTTAACAAGAGATTAATAGCTAAGCTCTTTCCTTTGGCAACGATTAATAATAATGATTGATATTTTAACACATATAACTATTAACAATAATTAAAAACAAATCTATTTATATATATCTTGATAATATATCACATAAAATTAAATTAAATAAATAAATTAAAACTAATAAGTATATGTTCATCAATGTTTTAAGAAAATTAAAATTAAAAATTATATTAATTTCTTTTATAAAACATATCATTAATTTTACAACATTAAAAAAAAATATCTTTATATCTAAAAATGTGAATTTATATAAATATAAATTAATATTATTAACCACCAGAATAGACTTATCTTAACTCTCAAGTATGGATCTACCAAAGGCTAAAAATCAAATTTTTTGAGGTGCAACCATTTCCTCAAATTTTACATTCAAAATGAAATTTACATACTCATAAATTTGATTTTTCTTGACCCTTTGCTAAATCCAAAATTAAAATAAATGTATCATAGTTAATATAATAGCTTTTTTTTTTATAACAACCACTGTTAAATTTTATTAAAAAGTGAAATAAAAAGTGAAATTTAGCCTGAGCCAAACCAACCCTATTACATTCTGCTATATTATTTCGGGCTTTCGCTGATACATTTGCTGTTTTTTTTTGAATTGCTAAAAAGTCCTAGCTTAACGCTTAAATTCTAAAATCAAGGGAGGTGTCTAAGATTCATTTCGGCTTTTCTTCTGCCTGGATTAGGCGATCCTGGCTTTGTCCAAAGTCGTTTCCTCTGTCTATGAAGATATTGTGAAGCCGTTTCATTTCCACGCTGTTAGCCTCTGACAATAAAAATATTGTGAAGGAGTTTCATTCCTCGTTGTTTGAAGTCGTTTCGTGTATCTCGACATAGTGAAGCCTCTGTCACTGAAGACTATGATAGTTGATTACGAAGCAATAACGTATAACTAATTAAAAAACAAGTATCGTTTTAAATGTTTTATATTTTTATACGATTATAAATATATATGTTATATTCATTGAGTTTGAATTTTCAACTCTCATAATTATTTACATATTGAGATCTCATTCATTGAGTTTGAATTTTGAACTCTCATAATTATTTACCAATTGAGATCTCATTTCATAACCTTAGGTTGAATTGAGAAAGTGCGTTCAAAAGGTAATATGAAATGGATAATAATTAGGAATAAAAAATGATTATTACTTATAAAATTTTAAACGATAATTTGCTACATTCATATTTTCTCTTGGAACTATATTGGTTTTCGGAGCAAAAGATCTATGTTGAGTTTTATCTCTATTGAAATTGAGATTATATTGTTTATTGAAATTTCAGAACATGAAGAATTTAAGGTACTGAAATTGAGATTATATTGTTTATTGAAATTTCAGAACATGAAGAATTTAAGGTACTTAATATAAGAAGTTATGTTTCTTGGTCATTAGGAATCAAGAGACCACAAGTGAGGGTGCAGACCTTGTTAATTTAAAAAATAACATTTTTCCTTAACATATGTTTCACAATAAATACTATTTCCATCAATAATAATAAATACCATTTCAATCAATAAATATGGATGAGAATTTTAGATATTAATGATAAGAAAAATTCTATATATCAAGTTTTATTTTTATTAATTGTATGGATTTTATAACATAATGCTATCCAATTATGATTATCCAATTATGACACTTTAGTTGCAATGGAAATTTAATTACTAAAAAAATCATTCGAGTTACTTACAAAAATTTTTAGCACCTTATATAAAATGATGAAACTTAGAAAATCAAATTGTATAAAATTGTTATGTTATTTTTTTTGCTAAAACATAATGCATATGATCAAATTAGGCCTTAGAAGGTTTTAAATGATGAATATTTAAAATGGTGAGGTTGAATGGTATGCCCAAGTATGAAGGTATTAACATATTTTCCATTTTATTTCTTTCTTTTTACTACATAAATATTCATTTGTACTAGTGCAAGTTCCTTTCCTATTTCAAAATAGATAAACCAATCAAATTTTATAGGGGAAATAAAAAACTTATTTTCTTTATAAATTTGATATATGTCCCCAAAAAAAGCCATTAACTTCTTTTATTAATTTCTCCAAAAATTTATATATTTAGAAATTGCACACAAATCTCTAAAGTGTATTTAGTTTCATTAGCAATAAACACTTACAACATATATAAAAACATGGTTGAAAAACAGAAACTTCTAAAAGTGGACGTGTTCTAGTTTAAGAGCCAAGAGGTTTGTCAATTCGAGCTTAAAACCAAAGCACTCACCTAGCCCACTACATAAT
The DNA here is from genome assembly GCA_000404065.3 of Pinus taeda. Taxonomy (NCBI): domain Eukaryota; kingdom Viridiplantae; phylum Streptophyta; class Pinopsida; order Pinales; family Pinaceae; genus Pinus; species Pinus taeda. Next base: position 34,873 of record APFE031621187.1, read on the forward strand.
TTAAAAAATTTCTCCCACCAAACATTTTTGAAATCATTGATCCATGTGAATTGTGAACATGCACACATTTTATTAATGTGTATTCATTATAATAATTCTCACACATTCTATATCATGCACACATTCTTTTCTCCCTCACTCACCATCTTTTCAAATTCTCTTTGGCCCACATCTCTCCCTCTCCCACTTTTCCCTGACCCTCCCCCCTTTCTTTCTCTCTCCCTCTCTCCCTCAATTTCTTCCCCTCTTTCTCTTCCCCTTTCTCTCTATATATCTCTTCCTATGTATCCCTCTTATCTCCCTCTTCTCTCCTGATCCCCCCCTTCTATCTCTCTTTCCATCTCTCTTTCCCTTTTCTTATTCTCCTCCACTTTGTGTCTTTTCATTTCTACATCACTCTTTCTATCTCTATCCCTTTCTTGTTATCGTAAACTTGACTTGATGGAAGAGTCAAAGTTGTTAGGTCCATAATGGTGGTTTTGGGTACATGGTTTTGGTGGTCTATGGTATTAGAGCCCATGGGTTACATATGATGAAGACTTTAAAAGGATTGGGGATTATCGATTGTAATGTGTCTAAGTTTAGGTAATGGATCACTTGGTTGATGATGTATTGATATTAAGGAATGAGGAATAATATATATATTATTCATATTAGGTTATCCCGCAAAGGTTTCCAAGGTAAAAATATGGTGTTCATGTGTTGTTATTGTTTATGTGTTATTATTTGTTTATTTCTCTCTAGATTTTATTAAAAACTAGTATCATACCCAACGGATAATGGTTTATACAAGGGGGTGATGGTTACAAATGTCAACATATTATATGTTGTCCTTGAAGCTAACAAAGATAAGCCACACTGGGATTTGACTCACATACATGAAGATTACATGAGAGGAAATAGAGGTCCATTAGGGTGAGATGAAACCACATAAGTGAGATATAGTTAGGAAAGCACCTAGTGTGAGAAGGTGTGCAGACATGAGAGAATGGAAACAAATATGTTGGATAGAAATATAAAAACAAAAACAAAAATACTTTGGAGATGAAATTTGTAACATGCATGTATATGGACAAATGGTTGTAAGACCTGGTTAAGCATGTGTACCCCTATCGATAAATTCATGGAGTAGACTTGGGTGATAAGGGACGAGAACATGTAGATTTCATTAGTTAAGTTTAAATGGGGGAATCATAAGGTAAACTTGACTTGGTGAATGAGTCAAAGTTTGTAGGTCCATAGCGGTGATTTCGGGCACATGGTTTTAGTGTCTTGTGGTATTAGAGCCCATGAATTGTATGTGATGAAGCATTTTAAAGGCTTGTGGATTCTCCATTGTAACATGCCTAAGTTCAGTGGGGGGCTCATTTATATGGTCCATGATGTAGGTAGACTTGGATTCTTTTAAGTCAAGGAATGACTACTTTTAAACCCATGAGCAACAATAGATCTACTATCCACATCTAGTTTTCTTGATAAGGTTCTGAGGATAAAATATGGTGTTCATGTGTTGTTAATGTTTATGTTTTATTATTGGTTTATTTCTCTCTCTCTCTCTCTCTCTCTCTCTCTCTCTCTATGTGTGTGTGTGTGTGTGTGTGTGTCTCCTTGTCTTTATCTATCCCTCCGGCTATGTCTTTATATGATATCCCTCTCTATCTCTCACTTTCACTAAGTCCCCATCTCTCAGCTCCTTTTCCTATCCATTTATATCTCTCCATATTTTGTTATCACTATTTCTATCTCTCTCTCCATTTCCATACCCCACCCTCTCTATTTTCCTTTGCCCATTTATCTCTCTCTCTCTCTCTAATCCTCCATCTCTCTCTACCAATTTCATATCCCTTTCTATTTCTACCCATTTCCATATCCATGTCTCTGTCCCTCTCTCTCTCTCCTCATACTCCTCATTTCTCTTTTCCTTTCCACATCACTCTCTCTCCCTCTCTCTCAATGACACATAAACTCTCTCTAGCCTCACTATTTTCCACTCTATCTATGTTTCTCTCTCTCCATATCTCCCTCTCTCCCCTCTCTCTATCCTTCCCTACCCTCCCCACTCTTCATCCTTTTGTCTCTCCTTATCCCTTTATCTCTTTGTCCTTACATCTACCTCATATATCCCTCTCTCTCCCCTTTGATAAACCCCCATATCCCTATCTCTATATCTCCATAACCCCCCAGTCCCTCTATCTATCATTGTCCTTTTGTTTCCATCCTATCTCCCTATTCCCCCCATAGGCCTCTCTCTCACCATTTCCTTATCCATTCCTTTATCTCTCTTCCTATGTATCCCTCTTTATATCATCCCCCATTTCTCTCTCTCTTCCCTCATATCTCTTTATGTATTCCCTTATCTCTCTCCCTCTCTCTCTCTCTCTCTCTCTCTCTTCGCCCATCTCTATCTCTCTAGCCTTGTATGTATTCCTCCTATATGCCTCTCTTTCTCTCTCTCTCACTCACTCTCCTCCAGTATGTATCCATCCTACACATCCCTCTCTCTCTCTCTTCCCCCCTCTCACCCTTTTAGCTAACAAACTCTCTCTATAACCCCGCTATTGTTTCCATTTATAACACTATCTCTCCCTCCCCCCTTGTCACCTATCCCCCTCTCTCCCCCTCCCCCCTTCCCCACCCTCCCTTATTTACTATATTTACATATCCTTTTCTATCTCTCTTATTATGTCTCCCCACTATATCGCTCACTCTATATACATTTTTTTATACATCTCTCACCATCTTTCCCAACCGTCTCTCACTCTCTCTCTCTCCCCCTCTCCACCCTTCCAATCTCCTCCTCTCGCCACCCCTTTATCTCTCTCCCCCTCTCCTTATCCTACTTTCTATCTCTATATCCCTTTCCCTATTCTCTAGTCTCTCTCTGTTCCTTTCCTCATCTCCCTATTTTCTCCCTCATCTCTCTCTTTATGTATCCCTCTTTCTATCTCTTTACCCATTTTTCTCTCTCTCTCCCTCCACCCCCTCTCTCCACCTATATATCTTTCACTTACAACCTCCCCCTCTCTGCCTTTCCCACATCTCTCTATGAAACACACTCTCACTAACCCCCCTCACTTTTTCCATTTATCTTCTTATCCCTCCCTCCTGCCTACCCCCTCTCCCCTATCTCTCTCCCTCCCCTTCTCTCTCTCAATATCCATTTGTTCCCCTCAACCCCCCACCCCGATGTCTCTCCCATTATACCCCTCTCTCTCCCCACTTCCCCAAGCCACCTACCTCTCTGTATCTTTCTCTCTCTCCCCTAACTGCCCCCCACTCCCTCTCTTCCCATATGTTTTTTTCTTATATCCCTCTCTCTATATCCCTATAGGTGTGCTTGCATGTCTTCCTTTCCCCATCCATCTCACCCCCCCTTCTCCCATCTCTTTATCTCTATCCCCCCTATATGTCTCCCTCTTATATCCTTCTATTTTTCTCTTTCTTTCACCCTCCCCCTACATTTCTTCCTCCTGCATCCCCCTCTCTCCCTATTTTTTCAATATAGACTCCATCCCTCCCTCGCCCCTCTTCCTCCTCTTTTTTCCTTTCCCTATCCCATTATCTCTCCCTCTTCCTCTATGTCTCCCCCTATATCCCTCTCTCTCATGACATTTTTCCTCCATCTCTCACCTTCTTTCCCAACTCTCTCTCCCCCCCTAAATCCTTCTTTTCCCTACCCCCCCTCTCTCCCCTTAAGACTTCATCTCTCTACCTCTTTATATCTCTCCTTCACTTCGTATCCTTCTTTCTATACATGTATATGTTTCTTTTTTCTCTTGTTTCCCTATCTCTTCTTTTTCCCACCTTTCAACCTCTCTTTCCTTCTCTCTCTCTCTCTCTCTCTCTCTCTACTTGCATGTCACCCTCTATAAATCCCATGTATTTATCCCTCCAAAATACCTCTCTCTCTCTCTCTCCCCCCCATATCTCTCCTCCTTTTCGTCTCTCTCTCTAACACACACACACAATCACTCCCCCTTTTCTCTCTCTCTCCATATTTCTATTTTTATGTGTATATCTCCTTTCTATATTGCTTTATCTATATATTTTTTCTCCCCCATATCTCTCCTCCTTTTCGTCTCTCTCTCTAACACACACACACACAATCACTCCCCCTTTTCTCTCTCTCTCCATATTTCTATTTTTATGTGTATCTCTCCTTTCTATATTGCTTTATCTATATATTTTTACCTAATCATCCCTCTCTCTACCCATTTCCCTATCTCTTTATATCTCTCCCCCTCTACCTATCCCTCATTTTATCTATCCCTTTTCCTGCTCTCTCTCTCTCTCTCTCTCTCTCTCTCTCTCTCTCTTATTTCCTCTATTTTCCTTTCCATATCTCTATCTCTCCCTTGATCCCTTCCCCCACATCCCTCCTTTTCTCTCTCTCCCCTTCCCTAATTCCAACTTTCTCCACTCCTTTCCCAATCCCCATCTATCCCTCCCCTTCTCCCTAACGATCTTTTATCTTTATGATAGTTCGGGTTTAGAGGACCAACCATGGGGGGATTTATAGAGAGGGAGGATCAATCAGAGTGGAAAATCCCATCACCACCCCCCCCCCCCTTTCCCCACACTTGGTCACCTATCCCTTGCTCCCTCTCACCCTCTCCCCTCTTTCCTCTTCTATCCATATCCCTTTCACTCCCTCTCTCGCTAAGACCCTCACTTACCACACCCATTTTCTCTATATCTTTTTATCTCCCCCCCTCTCACTATCCTTCTTATTATATCTTTCTCCCTTTCCCTAATCTCCCATCGCTTTTCCTTTCCCCATCAACTATTCTCTCTCTTCCCCTTTCCCTATCAATTTAGAGTCTTCCTCTTTCTCTCCCTCTAACCCCCGATCTCTCTCGCATTCTTCCTCCCCTCTATCTATCTCTTCCTTTTCACAATTTAAAAAAATAATTTAAATTTTTTCAAGATTTTATTTAATGCAAAAAAAAGGAAAGATAAGGATTACCTCTACCTAGGAAATCATTGAACCTCTACTAGAAGCACATGCATATTAACTCTAAGTTGGAAATCTCGGGGTGAATGATGAGATCATGTGGGCATATCTTTTTTAATGGAAAGAGAACACACACATTAGTTTTTAAGGCATGTTAACATTAAAATAACATGTGTCCACGTCTATAAAAATAATTTGTGCATGTTTCTTAGCCATGTCATAATCTAGACATGGAGGTTTGACAAGGTATGAACATTAAAAAGAGTATTGCATTCACATTTATAAGTATGCATGTGCATTATTAGAAAACAAATAGTGCACTCTCGTTGCACCAAAATTGGGTAGCATGTTTGTGCGAGAACCCTCTATATTATAGAATAAAAATAATCTTGGAAAAAATATCCTTACAATTCCTTAGAACAAGATAGTTATAATCTAGCCCATGGGGCATACAAGAAAAAGAAAAATCTTGAAAAAAAATGTCCTTACAATGCCTTTGAACAAGATAGTTATAATCTAGCCCATGGGACATACAATAAATGGTGAGTGGGTGATTTTCTGAGGTACTTCTTGTGTGGTGGTCATTGGTTCAAAACCATGTGGATGGTCACATCACTTAGCCTTTAGAAAAAATATAAGGAGGTATCATTTTTCTGGGATACTTTAATGGTAGAACATCAACCAATAAACCTACTATTTTAAGCAATAGTTTCAACGCTAACCCTCTAGTGACAGATTATGATCTTGTTTTCTAGTTGATACAAAAAAAGAGAGTTTGAGTACTTGGTTGATAATTTGTTTAGCACTGAGATAATCAAGCTTTTCTATTTTCTCAAGATGTAATAATTTGTAAAGATCTAATGAAGTGGTTGAAATCTAATTTAATGACTTGTAATGATGGGATTGGAAATAGTGTTGTATATTATGTGATATTTGATATCTCCATATACTGCCAAACAGTAAAATTTAGCCTTTTAAATAATCAGGAATCCGACTTTGATCATAGACCATGGGGGCGTCACCTTGTTAATGAATAACTTATCATGTTCATTCATAAAGGGGGTTCTGAAATTGTGAAAAGTAGAGTCAATCTATTGTAGGTATTTATGGGGTAGATATAGGATATGAGGGAGTTTATAGGGATTAGGGGGCATAAAAAAAAAATCATGTAAAAATAGGGGATATCTAGTAAAAATATAGGTTCTTTTCATTGGAAAGATATGTTAATATGAGGGGATGTATAAAAGGATTTTGGAAGTATTTATCAATAATAACTAGCGAAGCTAAAGGTATTATTTAATGGCTCATGAATTCACATTTCATTTCACAAGTTAACTAAGTGGAGACCCCATGTTATAAACCTTTAATCTTAAATCTAAACTTGATCATGCAATAAATCCCCATTGAAGTGAATTATCATAACAAAAAGCATTCATATTTTCAACAAAAATAAAGATGAACTTCTTTTAAAATATTTAAAGAACGGACTAAATATACTATTTATTGGTTTTTCTATAGTTTCCCAATTGATAATTGTTTCTTATGACTATCTATGGGATTAATGTTATCTTAAATTCATTTTACATTATAAAACAGTTACTCAAAGAACTTCAACCATAAAAAAGATATGCTAGTAAGGTAAAAAGAGAGCCACATAAGAAGACATTATTTTACCTTTGGAAAACCTACATCGGGAAAAACCCAAAAAGCTTTTCAATAGAGAAATCTTCAATTCAACATAAAAACATCTTAGTCAATAACTAGGTCAAAACTAGTCCATCCTCCTAGTCAAGTCAATTGGCCCAAGAAACATGATATGTTATTTCCTTCTTTCTCATTCATAAGCTCATCACTACAAGTCCATTGCACCTTAGAAAATCTACTTCTTTCTTGCCTTCTTTACATGCCTAAACATCTGAACATAAGCTCATTCTTTCCTCAGAAATTCATTGTTCCATAGAGATTTAGTATGCAATAATTTTAGAATAATTTTTCCCTATATGAGTTGTAGAGAGTTTTCCTTTCATCCTCCAAATCAAATATGTATTTTCTTCTTTCGTCCTTGTTTTAACCGCATAAGTGATCACATCTTCTGAGATAAAGTGAATTCCCTTTGAGGAGGTTAAATCAATTCTATTTATATAATTTTTGCTATTCGAATGGGTGTGTCTTTTTTAGAGTTTAACTAAACACTTGGAAAGGCTCACTTAATTAGGAGGAGGTTGATTTTAACTTTTTGGAGCCAAAAATTATCTTTTATAGATTCACAATTTTCTTTTTTACAATCGACATGAATGAAATGTCTAATATAATTTTCTTTTTGTTTTATTTTGACTCAAGCATGAAGAACATGCTTACGAATACATCAAGGACAAAAAATATACATTATGAAGACCGACCATAGTTACAAAATTCAACACTCCCTCTTAACTAGGGAGGTATTGATAATGAATATCTAGATTTTCTCATGTTGAAAAAATTCTTTAAGAAAAGGTTATAACAAATCCAAGTACAATAATCAGGTTGAGGATTGTCACATGGTAAATATTTTTACCATAATCAGGTCAACAATTATGATACATGATACATAAAATCCAAGTACCATAATAAGGTCGACAATTATGACATATGGTAAAACAAGTTACCATAATCAGGTCATCAATTGTGACACTTCGTACATTGATAACATCATCATCAATATCATAATCACCAACATTAGTCATTCATAATCACGGTGCACCATCAAACAACTATATACATGTCTAGGTAAAACACCCGAGGTCTCATAAATGATAAACAAACTCACTCTAGAAAGAGATCCGAGTATGATGTTGGGAGGCTAATGCCTCTAGGACCATACTTCATCCAATGGTCAACTGACAGACATAGTACATATCCTATCCAAGCCATTCTCTCTAATTCTGGTTACAGTACTTGACACAAGGATAACATCGCTAATTCCAGTCTCAGTACTTGACATAGGGAGAATATCTATCCACCATACCATTCTTCCTAATTTCAATCAATATACTTGATAGATGGATAACATCCCTAATTTGAATAAGAGTATATGATATAGGAAGAATGTCCATCCATGTTGCTACCTAATCTATCAAACCATTCTTTCTAATTTGAGTCAATGTGCTTGACACAAGGATAATGTTTGTCCACCTAACCATTCCCACTAATTCCTGTAAATATACCTGCTACATTGATGACATCCCTAATTCCGATCAAATTACATGACACAAGGAAAAACCATATTCATGATGCAATCATTACTCCCTGCCAATCAGAGAGACATTCTGCACAATCCCAAGCTAGTCCTGAAAGTACACAAATTTCCCTCTAAAAATATTCTTTGTCAACATATCGGCTATCTCCTCATAATTGGAGATATTCTTGAGATTCACTACTCCCTTCTGCACCATGTCTATCATCATGGTCATCACTTGCACTTGATCAAAACCTGTAAGTAACCTTTGAAGCTATACTACTTCTCAACTTACCAATTCAATTGCAATATAATTGACCTTTTTCATACTACTTCATGCTTATAATGGACCCCAAGCTGAAGCAATATATTGATAAACTCTTTCTGTATTCATCACTCTTTCAAAATGAATCTTTCTATCTTCAACACCTTCTCAAATTTAATCTAGAAATACTTTCATCTTCACATGATCCATCATCATATATGCTTTCAGGTCATCCTTATTGGGTGCTCCCTCTTACACTGACAATTCATTATCTAGGAATTTAGCATCAAATCTAAGGTCAACCCCTGATGTCAAAACGTGGCTTACTAACTACTCCCTCTAGAAGCAATACTTTCTCCTTTCGTTAGAGAAAAATCATATAGGATCATTCTTGATCCATTTAACCAAGCCTGAATTATGAAGTATTCTTCAATCATGAGACTCATTTTCATGTCCTTCAAAAACCTGAGGCAGTTCTTACAATTGAGGCAAACATCTTGTCATGATCCTCTTCCTCTTTCTAGAAGAACCTTCTCAAATATTGCTTCCATGCTACCATTTGTTGCATGCTAGATGTTAACTTTTCTTAGGCACAATCAAGGCATACTTCAAATTTTTTGCTCCCATTAGAATTGGGTCTCATCTAGTACAATATTCTTCATGTAGCAATTATTTGAGTCTTTGTTCTTTCTCTTATTCCATCTTCTGCCAGAGATTAGGCAAGTTCTACTATATATTTGAAATCCTCACTAGGAGGCCATGGAAGAACAATTACAAACAAGCAAAGTATTCAAATACAAGAGGTTGACTATTAGTAAGATAATAATAGTAGAAATAATCAAACAAGAGATATATACAATAATTATCATTTGATAAAATATCATCTCCCTTTTGATATTTAGTCTCCTTGCATCCATCTAAACCTTATCCACGTCATCATTTTGATGCCATTTCTTCCTTGCAGAACCTTAGGGTTTCTATTTTTTAGTGGAAATGTCTAACTGTGGTATTATATTAAACCCTAGCAATTCATTAATCTAGGGTTTACAAACTTTTAAAATTCAAAACCATCTAATTTTTTAAATTCTACATTTTCATCAATTAATGATTACTCTTGGTAACCTAGCTTTCATTGTAGAAATAATATCTTGGTCCTAATATGCAAGGAATAAATCCAAGTATCCAAACCATTAACAAATGAAATGTAGTCCATATCAAAACATATGTCTTCAATTCATATTTCTTCTATCAACATGTTTTTTATGTCAAAATTATGTTAAAAATAATTTTACCTTATGAAGAGAGAGAGCCTTTGATCCTTACATTGAAGAGGAACTAGGCCTCTTTTCCACTATAGTCAAATTTTCTTTGTGTGCTCTTTGCTAGTGAACATGATAATTTCATGAATAGACATACAATGAATATTTCCAAAGAGAATCACTTCAATATTTTATGACCTAAATAAACATCACCCATTTTCTTATGTGGCTATGTCAACTTGAACATATTACCAATATGATTGAAGACTATCCTTTTAAAATATACAATATTATACAGATGAATCTTTCCATCTCGAAGGCATAGAGATATGAAATTTTGATAAAAGTATTGATAGACCTAGTTATGATGACAAACAAATCATAGAGTTTTGATACAAAAATGATGATACATACCTCATATTTCAAGACTATATTTTGAGACATTGTTTCTTTTCTTAAACCTGTTGTTGCTTATTTTGAGTATAGAGACTCTTAATTTAGGAAATGAATGGCTTCACTGGTTTCATTGTATTATCACACACACATCATGTAATTTTATGGAAACAATATTCCAAAGTGTTACTATAACGACTTTTTAGAAAATTGTCTCCTTCATTTTGGAGATGACTTAGCCACTTAAAATCATGCATAACAAAGATTAGACTTCTATCTTTCTAAGATGTATCTACCTTATCCATTGAAGTCCTGCATGAACACTTTTTGTATAATCTATGTTTGAAATCACTCTTGAGATAAAAAATACCTATGCACAATTCATATGATCATCGTCTTTCTTTGAGCCAGAATGTATTATTGTAATTTATTTTTGTCTGATAGGATATTTTCCATGTCACTTTTAGACTTCATAGGAACTTGGATCTCTGGCTTTCTGATTCTTATAATTTTAATGTGTTCACTTGAAAACAAGGTTATTTAGATTAGGTAATAATACAACACCATAAAAATACATACCAGATTAATAAAATCGACTTCTTGCAGTGAATTTGATATAGGTCTCATAATATTATTTTATGTATACAATAGAGATCAAGAAAACATTTAAGAATTCAACTACTTCATAGGTATAGAGAATATCTCGGACACAAATTATGAGACTAGGAATTTAATCCTTGTAAATAATGTATGCTTCAATAATATGTAGGTTATGATAATTCAAGTTCTTGTGATGGATTATGTGGCCTTTTGGCCTCCTACAACATGACAAAGAATTTTAGGCCTTTTGAGATTTTCATTCCTGGTCACCTAGGCTTGGACTTCTGTAGTGCATCTTTCAACATGAGTATATGTCCTCAAAATAGGCTTTAATGATTTAGAAATCAAGAAACAAATTGTAGGTAGGCTCTTCCATAATTTTTAGATATGGCCCGAAGTTCCTCATACTTCCTGAGGTTTCATGATCATTGAATAGGTCTAAGATTCCTTGGTTCATTAAACCATTGTTATATTTCTTATGAACAAGGAACCCTTTCAAAATATACTTTCTAAAACCATATTTAGCCTTATAAAGATAAGATAAGGATTTCAACCTTTCTTATTTTGGAGACAATTTGGACCTATGAAACTATATCAGAGGCTTCAGGATATTTCAACTTGAGGTTTTAGGGCTTCAACCTTCTTAGACATTTCCTGAGGCTATTCAATCCCAAAAGCAAGATGAGTGGGTGGGGATAAGACTAATTTTGGCCTTCTAAAAAATGCAAGGAAATGTCAAGGTTGATCTTTTACCCACACTCCGATAGCATGTTGATTTTTCAATAGTTCCCTAACTAATAACTGTTTCTTATGATTATTTATGAGATTAATCTTATCTTACATTAATTTCAAATCATAAAACAATTACATAGAGAACTTCAACAATAAAACAATATTCCAATAAGATCATAAACAGACAGCTACACAAGAACACTATATTTTACCCTGGGAAAACTCAATGGGGAAAACCAAGCAACCTTTTGAATAGAGAAGTGTGCAATTCAACAAAGATACATCTTAGTCAATAATTATGTCAAACTTGGTCCATCTTCCTAGTCAAGTCAATTGGCCCAAGAAACATGATTTGTTCTATCCTTCTTTCTCATTGATAAGCTCATTACCGCAAGTCCATTGTACTTCAAAAAATCTTCTTTTTCTTGCCTTCTTTACATGCCTAAACATAAGAATATGCCTCGGAACATAAGCTCATTCTTTCCACAAAAATTTGTTATTCCATAGATATTTAGTATGCAAGAATCTCATAAAACTCTGACCCTATATGAGTAATGGAGAGTCATCCTTTTCTCTTATAAATCAAAGATATATTATGTCCTTTCGTCCTTGTTTTTACTGCATAAGAGATCACATCTTGTGAGATAAAGTGAATGCCCTTGGAGAAGGTCAAATCACTTCTATTTGTATAATTTTTTTTGTCCAAATGGGTGTGACTTTTCTAGAGCCAACCTAAACATTTTGAATGGCTGACTTGACTAGGAGGAGGTCGTCTTTAACTTTTTAGAGCCAAAAATTTTCTTTTATAAATTCAAAATTTTCCTTTTTACAACCGACATTAATATCATGTCTAATATACTTTTCTTTTTGTTTTATTTTGACTCAAGCATGAAGAACATGTTTACAAATACATCAAGGACCGAAAATATACATTATGAAAATTGGCCATAATTACAAAATTCAACAATATGGAATAAGGACAAAATTGAATACCTCTATTGTAGTTTTATGACAACCCTCTCTAGTTACATTAACAATTTCTCTATTGAGGAGTTGTGTAAAAGAGAAGCATAGAATGGCCAACCCTTGGTATGATAAAGGGTGTAATATTGTTAGAAATTCCATTAGGAATGTTTCTAATGAACCCTTAAAATATGACAAGATAAATAGATACAAATCTCTATTAGAAGGAAAAAATGCACCATATATGTAGAAAACAAGACAAGTTTTGGCACTTATTGAGGCTATTTATTAATTTTTTTTGGAGATAAATGCTTACTCAGAAAACTAAAAAGACGATATGATTTCCTTGAGCGGTAAAAATTCTTACCTAAAAAATATTTTGCATAACGCCTAAAGAAATGGACAACATTCAACCCATTTTTATAGAGGAAGAAACCTTATTTCAGTAGAAGACATATACGTGGGGATTAGTAATCTCATAAAAGGTAAAGTTAAGGACATTGAAGGCTACCATGAAGAAATATTAAAAATTGGAGGCCCTATCCTCATCCCTCACATCTAGAAAGTTCTTCAATTTAGTGTTCAAGTAGAGCTTCCTGAAACCATGGATTCAAAGCCTCATTATACCATTTAATAATACCATTATGATTAACCCCTTTAACCAAGTTATGTGGAATTATTTTTCAAAAAATAAAATAAAATTAGAGTATGGATAAAAAGACATGAAAGAAAAGAGAAAAGGGAACGTGGGTTTAGGAGCTATAATTCAACTATACACCACCTTTTTATGCTTATGATAATTGTTGAGGATTATCACAATAATAAACCAAGCTCATTTTGTTAGCTTTAAAAACACTTTTGACACAACTCACGAGACTAAACTTTGGAATATTTTGGAAGAGGTAAAATTTCATTTCGAATGAAGTGTTGTTATGATTAGGTTGTAAAATAATGTTATTTCCATTCTTAGGAAGATTTAGGGTTGGTTAGAGGAAATTAATATTCCCTTCTGCTTTTGGAATACACATTGAAAAATTAAAGGGTTGTTTGGAAGAACTAGGTTTTGTTAGCTTGAATCTCATTGATATAATAACAATGATTCTTATTTATGTTGTTGATATTGTTCTTAGGGTGCGGAGTCCCTATGATATCAACAAGAAACTAAGAATCATCAAGAATATTTTCTCTAGTACAAGCAATAATTTTAGCGTTGAAAAAATAAAGGTTATGATAATTAAATCTAAAAATATCACTTACACTGAAATTTTGTATAAAAAAGAACCTAGAGGAAGTGTCTTCCTACAAATATCTCATAATAAATCCTCATGAAAAACTTAATTGGAACTGTATCATTCATAAAAATATAAATACAGGGTAGAAATCTTATTGTGGAATTGAATACATTTGTAAATTGGTGGACCTTTTGCTACGGGATAAGAAGAATCCTTTTTGAGATGTTCATTGTAATATTGTTATATTGTATGGTTGTAAAGTGTGGGGTTGTAGTCTCTATAGAGAATCATAGAGAAAATAGAGCACATCTAAAAGTGTTTTTTTATAATATCAAAACTAAATGTAGTGCACCCTATTCTATCATCGTCATAAAAGTGAATATTTCTCTCATTGAGAGAATAGATATGAGTCAGCACCTAATTCATAGAAACTACTGTAGATTAGATGATTATATTATTGTTCTTCTATTTCAATGCTTTTAGAGTGGAAAAAAAATGGAGTAATTTAGCTTTCATACTCATTTTAATGTAAGTTCACCATTTGGAGAATTTGGGTATAAAACATTTTGGAGAAATTTTGAGTCATTAAAAAATATTTTTATGGGGTCAATAAACCCTCACTTAAACCACACCCTATAGCACTTTTCTAGCTCAAATAGCTTCCCAATGGTATACAATTGTGTCAAATGGAGTTCATATGAAAAAGTTATGCCTCCCATAAGCTGACTGACTATGTTGACCATCGTGGTATGAAAGGATGCCACATCAACCTCCATTACTCATAAATATGGGGCTCGACACATGGAATTTCAAGAAAACTATAGAAGGTACAAAATCATAACTTCAAGGGAGTCAAATATTACCCCTATTTGGCTACCAAGCTGCAAGGAGAAGTAGAGGTTTCATTATTTTCTATTGTATTTTGTTCCATAGTTGAGTAGAGAAACTAGGAGTGAGAAGTTAGAGAGAAAGGCATATGAGGTTAAGATTATGTAGTATCCTTGCAGGCCATAGATCTTAGATAGATTGAAAGAGAGTACATCATTCTTTGTACTTACACATTTTCCATACCAAAGAAAAGAGAGTAGAGAAACTTCACCTTCTAGTTGGGTTTTCTCTAGCAAGGGTTTCCGATGGAAATTTTTGTCTTTATTGTGGATGGTATGTATATTTATTTATTTTATATATTTCTTGCATTTCAAAAAAAATATTCATTTAAGAATATAAATAATAAGTAAGAATTTGGGATCTAAAGGTAATTAACATTTATAGTAAATATTTTGGTAATTTTATTAGATATATTGTGATGGAAAGTTCCAATGGAATAGCCATGATAGGTCACAAATCGTATTGGTATCAAAGAGGGTTTATTTGGGATGTTTTTTGGAATTTGCATGGGTTCCTAGAATTAGTTTAAGAAAAATTTCATAGAGCCCTAAGTATTCTCGATGATTCTTTTCACAATAACCCTCATGATTTGATAAAAGACAGATTTACAAGGTTGGAAGTGTAAGTTATCAACATTAGTTACAATATAAAAATCCCCATGGTCGCTCTAGCAAGAAAACTTAGACAAATTGAAGATGATGGAGGCTCTAACTCAAAGGTCAGATCGGAGGGGAAATCAGAATATTATGAAGGCTGAGAAAATGAGTGAAGGAAATAGCTTGAGGAAGAGAAGTTGAGTTTGAGTGTTGTTAACTATTCAAAACCCCTATTCAAGACAGAATGAAAAGTGTACTTAAACCTATATACCAAGGTGAGATAAATGAATTATAATTGAATTATTGGTTGCAACAATTATAAGTTTATTTCAATGTTCACCATGTAGATGAAGCATAAAATATATCATTTGCTAGACTGAAGTTAGAGTGTCACACTTTTACCTAGTAGAAAATCCATATGATGATCCACTAGTAGCTAGGTGAGAGGAATTCAAAACCCTAATTAAGTCCCTATTTTATCCTATCATGTATGTAGAGAACCAATGGATCTTGTGGCACTACATTAGACATAGAAAGGGGTAGAGTTTATGGGAGTACATAATCAAGTTAAGAAAGATGGTCATCATGCTAGGTATCTCTCCCACGAACCGAGAGGTACACCTCAAGTATTTGGGGGTGTACATAGAAAGTGATTTTTTTAGGCCAAGGATAGTGGGAGGGGCATGTGTACATGAAAATTACCTGGAGAGAATAAGGCAAAATAAAAGGTATCCAAGTGGTTCAACGTAGAAAGATCATTGTGATGCTTCCAAGGAGGATAAGAATAAGTGGAAAGGGGAAGGATAAGAATAAAATAATGATTGCACCTTAGTGCAATGGTCCTAGCAAACACTATAAACAAAATACCAAATTAATGGAAACTGTGACCTCAAAATGAGAATTAGACTAGCCAAAAAACCCATATTTTTGTGTAGCAAACATAAAAAAACACCCCCTAAATTCTTGATGTGACTTCACCCTTTTAATTTTAGGGATAAAAAACTAAAATATTTAACAATCACATTAGAAACCAAAATTATGATTACGAAAAACCTTAAAATTTTGACATTTTTCAACCATGGCATTAAAACTCAAATATCATGAGTATGGAAAGCCTTCAAATTCCAACTTTTTCAACCATGGCATTAAGAACCAAATATCATGATTATGAAAAACCTTAAAAATTAGCACCTAATTCAAAGAGTGGTTCTACTAGTTTGACTTTTTTTTTTTTTGAAGGTTGCGGGTCATTTGAAATCTTATCCTAAGACAAGTTGAAAAAGAGTGGTTCTACCAAACTGATTTTTTTTTTTTCTCTGAAGGTTGTAGCTCATTTGACATCTTAGCCTAAGACAAGTTAACTCCCTTTAAAATTGTCATTAAAATTGCAACATTTTTTGAGCCTTGGTCTAGAAAATTATCACTCATGTAAACAAAATCATAAAAACACCTTTTATTTTTTTAAATATTTCTTAATAAAATAAAATAAAAATCTTTATTTAAAAAAAATTGAATTACATATTTAAAAAACACATTTTTGGACTGATTTTCGCCCAAAAATGGTTGGTTCCACTGGATCCTGTCTTGTTCTGATAACATTTTTCGCATATAATGCTTCAAATGGGCTCATTTTCAGCAATTCCTAATACCCATTGTTATATGGAAATTCTACTAATGGAAGGTATTCTTCCCACTTACTTGGTTGGTGCATTACATACATTCTTAGCACGTTCTCAAAAAATATGTTCATCCTCTCTGTTTTCCCATCAATTTGAGTATGATATGGTGTGCTAAAAGCCAACTCTGTCCCCAAGCCCACAAACAACTCTTTTCAAAACCTTGAAGTAAATTTTGCATCTCTATCCGAGATGATTTTCTTGGGAACTCCATGTAGTCTCACAATATCCTTTATGAAAACATCAACCACCTCACTAGTTGAATTTTTATATTTAATAGCCACAAAGTGAGCCACCTTTCTTAACTTGTTAACCACTACCATGATTACATCATGTTGTTTTCGAGTCCTCGACATCTTTGTAATAAAGTCCATTGAAATTACTTCCTGCTTCCATTTTGGAATGGGAATGAAATGAAATAAGTCAATTAAGTGGTTGCACTTAGTTTTCACTTGTTGGCACTCTATGCACTTGGAGATAAAATCAAGCACTTCTCTCTTCAATTTTTTAGAAAAAAAATTAAAGAAAATTTAAAAAACAAAAGAAAAATTGCATGAAATTAAAAGACACGAAAAATTCCAGATGGTGAGCGGGTGCTCTGTTAAGGCACTCCTTGATGTGAAGTCACTGGTTCAATTTCCGACCCTGATCGAGGTGATATATTGGACATCGTGAAGATGTAGTCATGTGAAGCTTACAAAAAAAAGACAAAAAATATAATTACAACAAATACAATTTTAAAAGTTAAAAATAAAGATACAAAATAATTTTTTTTGAAAAAATATTCATTTCAAAAAAAGAATAATAATAATAATAATAGAAATACATGAATTTTTTAAGGGGTACAACACAAACTACCACATGCATGTCTTAAGCATTGTGGCTAACAGTTGACACAAACTACATTTACAAGGCTAATGAATGATGCATTCTGTCCATATCTTGATTCATATGTTAGAGTCTAAGTCACCAAGTTTGACAAACAAAACTGATTGAATTTGAAGTTTGTCGAATTTCATTCCTAGTCGAATTTATGAGAGGGGATTTCAAAAAACAAATAATTTCACGAAATTGATCTAAAATTCTATTCAAATTCATCTCAAGTTTGTTATGAAATCACATGAACTTCAAAGAGGTTTATAATATGAAAGAAAAAAACAATAAACCCTTAAAGGCTAAAACCGAATCACTTAAAAAAAAATTCCAAGTTTCATGCAATTACAAGAGAGAGACATGTTGGTTAAGTTAGCTTTGGGATGATGATGGAAGCTATCTTGTTAATTTACATAGAACACAACCTTTTTCTTAATAATATTTTCCATTCTATTTTAATAATAATTTTCATTTCTATTTATTTTTATTTATCTTCACAATTTTAATAGGTCAATGTTTTATTTAT
>APFE031621187.1:53903-80568 GCA_000404065.3 Pinus taeda
AAATTTAATTGTCGAATTTTTATCAAACTTTAAAGTCATCAAACTCGAACACAAACATAAACCAAATGACTTAGGTTATAGTTTATTTGGATGATATATTAATTTGTAGCACTAACTAGGAGGAGCACATCTCACACTTGATATAGGTCCTACAGTGTTTGAAGAAGCACCAACTATTGAAAAACGTCAAGAAATGTGAGTTTTCCAAGTAGTCTTTGGTGTATGTGATTAGTGGATGGGAGATTAAAATAAATTTCACAAATCCATTGCGAAGTGCCTAGTTCTTAAAAATTTCTCTAAAGTTTAGGAATTGTGTTGAGGTATCACAACATATATGGATGTTTATAATTTTATTTTGAATGTTAGTTCCACCACTTAATGCCATAACATCAAGAAAAAAGAGTTTAAAGTGGGGGGAGGATCAATAGATGTTTTATGATGAGCCAAAAAGGAAAATAAATTAAGCATTATTTCCTACATTAGCAAAATTGTAAAATCCCTTTGAAGTGGAGATGGATGCAAGTGGGTATACCATGTGAGTAGTCTTGATCTATGGAGGAAGGCCTATATCTTATCATTGTAATGTATTTAATTAGGTAGTTATCAACTACCCTACCTATGACAAGTAGCTCTATGCCCTTGTACAAGATTTCAAAAATTGGAAACACTATTTGATAGGAAAGGAGACCATTATCCACATAGATCACTAGTCACTACAATATTCGCGAGCCCAGAGTAAGTTACAATAGGCTAGACACTATATGCAAATGGGGTTTTTACAACAATTTCATCTAGTCATGAAATATAGAAGGGAAGCACAACATGCTTACAAGTCCACCCACATAAAAAGTGACAGCATTGGGAAATCTAATGCATATGGGAACTTTCACCCATGATTCATATAGAGGCATAAGAAAAATATGAGTGCTTCAAGGAGGTGTTTCAATAGCTATAGGAATAGATTCATGTAGAATATGGTGATAATAATGTTTATTATAATCTTTAGAATATGCTACTCTATAAGTTAGACAAGTTTTCTGTTCTTAAAGGTGAGTGACTACAACTTATCAAAAAGGCTCACACCTCGAAGCTTGTAGAGAATTTTGGTATTGGGAAGATAATTGTAAACTTACATAGGCATGTGTACTAGTGAAAAATATATGACGTTGTATCACAATACATTAAAGGATGTATACTTTGTTATACCAACAATCCCAATAACATGAAGTGTGACAACCCTTTTTGGTTTCCCCCTTGTGTAAATATTTTCATGTGTAATTGTAATTTATTAGGATAATATGGAAATGACTAGACTCAAAGAAAGGACACATAATCAGAGCTTGGGAGGAGAAGATACTTGGTAATGGATTGGGGAAATAGCCAAACTTTGAATTTTGTAATTAATATATACTTATATCCCTATCGAATTAAACAAAAGTCGTACAATCATTAAAAATGGAATATGGGTGTCTCAGAAAAGGAAATGCCAGTCTTGTGGGATGGGGGCTCTAGTCAACACACAACCTGGATAGAATGGAAAAGGGGGTATACAATCAAGAACCCGAATCATCACTCATGAAGATGAGACGAGGAAGCTAAACTTGGTGAGATCAAGAGAAGTAACACAAAGAAGCGCACAAGAAGACCAAACATAGTGGTTGTGTTGTGGAAGGAATTTTTTGTATAAATAATGTGTGGAAAGCACTAGAGGAATCTTAATATAAGATGATTCCTGGGAGCTCATAGAGGGAAATGGATAAAGGTGAAGTCTTAGTGTGATAATGTAGAAAATCTTGTAGATTCACAAGCTCATGCAATGTACTAAAGCACAGGACAAGAATCTACTTCTACTTTCAACCAGCAGCAATCAATAGATCGATGAAAATAATATGAACAATAATAAGATAAACCAATGACACATAACACAAGATGTATATGGGGAAGCCACTTCTCAAAACCCCACTATTTTTATTGCATATATCATAAACATGAGTGAAGATACAAGTCTTGTTCTCACTAGAACAATTACGCACAAGTATGATCAACTCTCTTAGCTCACAAGCTAGATCTTGGCTAACACTTAGCCAATTCTACATATCTCCAAGCCCCTAATATCTTGTGTAATTCCTAGGATGAATATCCCGTATTTAAAGGGAATTCATGCTACCAAAACTGTGTAATCCAAACATAGGATCAATCTCTGATGCATGCATTATATTTACACTCTAGTAAATAATACAACTGATAGTACATTGTTCTTGCACTCTAGTCTCAAATCGGTCTTTCTTAGAATCAACATGCATGAGTTTCTAATGAGGGACTCTTCAGTTAACTAGAGAAACACTTGTGGATACATTAGTGCACCAACTGACTGTTGACTCTCTATTAGTTCCACAAATATTTTGGAACTAATTTAACTGAACTTAACTCAATAATATGAGTGATCTAATTTTGAACTCAATTTAAACTCATACTAGACCCCTAAAACTTAGGAAGAACATAAACATGACTACAGAAACACTTCCAACTCGAAATTCCTAAGATAATTAAGTTAACTAAACTTAATTAACTATTTACAAGTTGCTATGAGAATAGAATTCGATTTTAATTCTCAGTTTAATTCAAGGACAAATTAAACTAGAACTTTTTGTTGCCATTTCTCAACACTCCCTCTCAACAAGAAAGGGGTTATCAGCTACCCCGATCGTATCTCTATGAAACTCGAATTTACGTCTTGACAATGCCTTTGTCAAAATGTCAGCATCTTGCTCCTTTGTCGGAATGTACTCTAACAACATAATCTGCCTCAATATACAATATATGAGATGATGATATCGGATATCAATATGCTTGTACCAATCATGAAAAACAAGATTTTCAGAGAGTTTGATACAACTCTGATTATTGCAGTAAATCATAGTTGGATCCATTTATTGACCAAATAAATGAACTAGGATCTTCCTCATCTAGATGGACTCACATGTTGCCTTACTCACATCCATGTACTTTGCCTCTATCGAACTGAGTGCAACAGGTCTTTATTTCCCATTATACCAAGAAACTGTCATTGACCCTATACTGAAGATCCCTCCTGATGTGCTCTTCTTGTCGGATGGACTCCTTGCCTAATCTACATTGGTGAAGCCTTGAAGCTTCATTCCCTCTGTCCGTCTATGCCATAATCCATACTAAGAAGTGCCCCCGATGTATTGCAAAACATGCTTTGTCGCCTTCTAATATAGCTTGGTAGGCCTAACCATTGCTTGAATAAGCTAGTTAACTACATGGCACATATCCGGTCATGTGTTCACCAAGTACATGAGTGAACCCATAAGCTTCCTGTAAAAAATAACTTCCACTACTTCCCCTGAAGTAGCGTCCTCCTTCCTCCAATTACCTACTAAAGGAGTCTCCATGAGTTTGAAGCTCTCCATTCGGAATCTCCTAAGTATCTCGTTGGCATACTTTCCCTGAGACACAAACAACACCCCATCTCCCTACCATACCTCCATGACAAGAAATTAATGCATGAACCCCATGTCCTTCATCTCAAACTCTCTTGCAAGGTCCATGTTTCAAGACTTGATCAATTGATCATCCCCTGTTAGTATGAGATTGTCAACATAAAGTACAATGATCAACAGTTTACCTTCCACCACAATGTGGTACAGGTTCGCATTTGCTTCAATATTCGTGAAGCTCAGCCCGGTGAAGTAGCTATCTATCATGGTGTACCAAGCACAAGGTGCTTGCTTCAGCCCATACAATGCTCTCTTGAGCTATCACACATGCGAATCATGGTCAAAGGTCTCAAAACCTTCATGGTGCTCTATGTACACCTCTTCCTCAATCATGCCATTAAGGAAGGATCTCTTCACATCCATCTGATGTATCTTCCAACCCATCTATGTTGATAGTGCCAATATAGATCTGATTGACGAGTACCTTGCAATAGGAGCAAAGGTCTCATAATAGTCAATCCCCTCTTCCTATGAAAAGCCACGAGCCACAAATATAGCCTTATGCTTCTCTACACTACCATCTGTAGCTTGCTTTACTATGTAAAGCATTTGGTATCTCACCACTTAGTTTTTCTCTAGTCTTGGGACCACATCCCAAACATTGTTACGAACTATGGAGTCATATGCCTCCACCATGGCATCAGCCAAAATCGACTATTTCACTGCTTCCTTAAAGGAAGATGGATCTGCCACAACACATTTTCCCATAAGAGCCATGTATCTAGTGTACCTCTTAGGTGAACTCCTCTACATGCACTGAGAAGTGGTTTCTCCCACATTCTCCCATGCATCATCCAAGAATCTATCAGCCTCTCTGGTCCACTTTATTCCCTCTCTGGAAGAATCTGCCTAAGTGGATGTCTTCACTCCCGGATCGTCTTCATGTGGCTGCTCTACATCAATCTGAGGCTCCTCAAACTTAGAAGCTAAAAGTGCCTCATCTGCCCGTAGCTCAAGCTCCCTCTCAAGTGAAACTCACATGACCTTCTCCTCATCAAATCTGACATCCATGTGAACCAATGTCATCATGTTGGTTGGAAAGTATATTCGATAGTTGTGAGGTGTATCAGTGTAGCCCACAAATATCCCCAACTCTGTTGTTGGCTCAAGTTTCTTCCATGCATCTTGGTCACATGGCAATATACCGATGACTCAAAAATCTTGAAGTGACCAACATTTGGCCTCTTTCCGGAATAAGCCTCCTCTGGTGTCCTCATCTCAAGTATCCAATGTGGACTATAGTTCTAAACATAAACCGTTGTGTTGCATGCCTTAGCCCACAGGTGTAGTGGTAGACGCTGATCATGCAACATCTCCCTTTTTTCCCCTACTATGCTTATGGTCTTCCTCTTAGCCACCCCATTTTGCTGAGGGTTGTGGGGTTCCATCAGCTCCCATTTAATCCTTTTCACTGCACAAAAGTTACTAAACTTATTTGATACATACTCACCACCATTATCACTCTGTAAATATTTAACCTTATTTCCCAACTCTATCTCCACCAATGTTTTAAAATCGCAAAACTTTGTGAAAGTTTGATCCTTTTTCTGCATGAAAAATATCCAGCATTTACGAGAATAATCATAAACAAATATAACATAATACCTATGTTTTGCCATGGATGCTGTCAGTAATGGTCCACATACATCTAAATGGACTCGCTCTAGAATAGCCTCTGCTCGACTATCTCTGTCATTAAAGGAAGACTTGGTGTATTTTCCCAAAGTACACCCCTTGCATGTATCAACTTGCTCAAGCGCACCTTTGGGAAGACTGATAGATATTTTTTGCAATATCTTCAAAGCCCCATGATGCAAGTGTCCCAATTTGCTATGCCACAACTCGCCAATGTCTTGGCTTTGCACCCCTTTTTATTTCATGCTCAAACCAGCACACTCCTCTACCTCCAGCTTATAGGGATTCTTCACCTGAATTGCTATCTTCTTTACTTGACCCGTGGCTATGTGTCGAAGGAACAACTTTCCTTTCAAGAATATCACATCGTAGCCTCTATCCTCAATCATGGAAATGGATACCAAGTTCTTCTTTAGCTCGTGCACATACATAACATTCTTCAAGGTGAGTGGAACCCCATGCTCCCTATGAAAAGTAATTATGCCCAATCCAATAACATTATACTTCCCATTTTCACCCATATTGATATGCATATGGAGATCTTTCTCCTCCAGGTCACTGAATAAATCTTTATCGCCAGTCATGTGTAATGAAGCTCCACTGTCTAAGTATCATACACTTCCCATCATTCATGACGCCATGCATGCAATGAGGGAAAAGTCAAATTGGAATTGAGGGGCCAAAGCCTCACCCACTGCTCATCCTAAGGACTTCTTCTTTGACTTCTTGAGTGGACAATTTGTAGCAAAATGGCCCATGTCATGACAATTAAAGCACTTAATTTTCATCACATATTTCTTCTTACCTACATGATAAGAATCCAATTTGGAATGGGAAGCTTTCCCTTTCCCGTTCTTCACCTTAATTGCTAAGGAAAATTTTTCTTCATCATTAGTATTTGATGAAGAGCCATCCCTAGTGTTCCTCCTGATCTCCTCCTACATCAAATCCAACCACACTCGTTCCCAATATGCCATCTTCTCCTAGTCATTGACATAGTCTTGATAACTATGCCAACTCTTTGGGACTCCTAGAAGATCAATACTCACCATATCATCCTCAGAAACCATGATTCCAACACTTCCAAGTTCATCATGACACTGAGTGAGCTTGGTCAAGTCTTTTGGAATTGTCTCACCTTTCTCCATTTTGATTTTTCAAAGTTTTTCCTTCAGTGAAAATATCCTTTGGTCATTGTTGTTCTGATACAAGTCCATCAATGCTTTCCACATAGCATATGTAGTTTCCTTTCCATGAAGATTCGAGGCAATTTGGTCTCGAACTCCATCAAGGATTATTTGCCTCGCCTTCACCACACACTTCTTCCATTCATCCAAATTCTGTGCATCCAATGATGTTGGCTTAGGAATTTCTTGATCAACGAATTCCTTCAAGCCATTATCCTCTAGCACAACCTCCATTTTGTCCCTCCAGGCTATAAAATTCGTTCTGCCTTGCAAGGCATACTCAAACGCAAATCGTAGAATGCCATTTGCTAATCCTAAAGTATGTATTGCAAATTCAAATTTCACCTGTAACCTAAAACTCAAAACTTCGAAATCTCCTCTAGTATACTATTTTTAGCTCCGATATAATGTAGAAAATCTTATAGATTCACAAGCTCATGAAATGTACTAAAGCACATGACAAGAATCTACTTCTACTTTCAACCAGCGAAAGACAATATATCGATGAAAACAATATGAAGAAGAAGAAGATAAATCAATGTAAAATAAAAAAATATGTATCTGAGGAAATCGACTGCTCAAAACCCTGCTATCTGTATTTCATATATCATAAATATGAGTGAAGATACAAATCTTGTTCTCACTAGAACAATTCCACACAAGTATGCTCACTCTCTCAGCTCACAAGCTAGTTGTTGGCCAACACTTAGCTAGTTCTGCAACTCTCCAAGCCCCTAATCTCTTGCATAATTCATAGGATGAATAGTCTGTATTTAAAGCGAATGCATGCTTCCAAAACTGTTCAATATAAAAATAGGATCAATCAATGATGCATACATGATATTTACACTCTAGTAAATAATACAACTAATAGTACATTGTCCCTGCACTCTATTCTCAACTGGGTATTTCTCAGAATCGACATGCATGTGTCTCTGATGATGTAATCTTCAGTTAACTAGAGTGACACTTGTGGATGCATTAGTGCACCGACTAACTATTAACTTTCTATTAGTTCCACAAATATTTTGAAACTAATTTAACTAAACTTAACTAAGTAAATTGAGTGACATAATTTCGAAGTTAATTTAAACTCATATTGGACCCCTAAAACTTAGGGAGAACATATACATGACTACAAAAATACTTCCAACTCGATATTACTAACCTAATTAAGTTAATTAAACTTAATTAACTATTTATAAGTTTCTATGACAATAGAATTCAATTTTAATTCTCAGTTTAATTCAAGGACAAATTAAACTGGAATTTCTTGTTGCCATTTCTCAACAAATAAGTTAGAGTGGCAATGGAATTTGGACTAATTATTAGTAGGTGGAGACATTGGGTACTCTAGGACTTCTCTTATTGTTTTCATAGGTGGAGACTCTGAAGGTAGATTCTAGATTCTTGGGAAGCTATCAGGTGGAGGCATGGTGTTCTCTAGATTCATGCTAAATTATAGGTGGAGGCATGTGGGCTTCAAATTATTGTAGTGTAAATCTGGTGGAGACACCATGGGCTTTGGATTCTTGTAATTCATTGTTGCATGGAGAATTATGTGCTTTATATTCCTAGAAGTGATTTTTTGGGTGGACACAGTATGCTCTCTGGACTCTTCAGTATCAGGTGAAGGCACTATGTGCTCTGGATTCCCATGTGTGTGAGTGACTAGTGTGGAATTCCCTTGAGCACGTGACTCCCCGGGCTCTAAATATGGCCCGGGGTGATCATCTGAAGGAAATAACAATAGTGCAATTGGCTTATGGTTGGGAGGATATTTAAAGTCCCTCTCTCAATTTTCAGTCATTTAGTTACTAATAGAAGTTTCTTACTTGTATCTCATGTAGAAAGGTGTAGTAGGAATTAAAAACAATGTTATTGCATGATAATGGGTGTATCATCTTCACAAATGAGGAGATGTGTTCATGTGTGTTGCAATGTCATGATTTGTGAATGATACTTATGATTGTAATGGACTTGTGAATTTCTATACTATTTATATGATCTCGGATTGAAGAATAACTTATATACTTATGAATGATTGATAATGTGACCAACCGATGGTGGATGTGTGTAGTTTTTATTTTATATTGTGTATGAATATCTTGAACAGTTATTGTATGAAGGTTGTTGAAGGACTATGCCTAATGTTGTGAATAATCATTCAGTAAACCTAGTAAATTGTTGTGCTACATGTGAATTCATGGGGTGGATGTTATAATTTCAAAGGAGTCTTTGTATATTAGAACTAATGATTTATGCTGTTAAACTGTCTTTTATGGCATGTTGAGAGGGTTGTGTCGATCTCTGTTGTGTGTGGAGGGCCACTGCACCTCTTCCTAGTTGCGGTCTAATACCAAAGTATTGCTTCCGATGAGCTAGAAATCACTATGTAAGCCCACTGAAGTCCTTGAGACTTTTGGCCCGGGTTCACAAAGAACAGGCTTGTAATCAAGCCAAAGAAACCCTAATGATTTATGCAAGAATATCCTCAAAGCTATGAAGGTGTAAACCTAACAAAGATATGTTATCGTTGCGATCAACATGCTCCAAAAATTTTCTCACACTTGAATTTTTTAGCCAACCGAGGATCTTACAATTTTTCGCTCTATGGTTACTAAATGGTTGTTTAACATTTCGTAAAGTGTTTAAGCCTTGTTCCTAGTTTCAAACTATCAAGTCACTTACACACACATTCTCAGTCTCTAATGGGTGCATGAGCACACTTATTTTATGCAAGATTGGAAAGGCATAGCATATTTCATCTAGAAAGTGATTGTTCAATTTTTAACTCAAGACTACAGTTAGTGCACAATTTTGATGACAGTCTCCCTCACTTTGGTTGCGTTTGTACTTTTATTTTGTTGAGTTTTCTTAACTGTTGATTGACACACTTTCACTTTCACAGGTGTCATTTTCGCATCTATGATTGCTCTTTTGTTTGGTTTCACTTTAATAAGATGCATTTTCATGTTATCTTCACTCTGACATGTTTCTCTTTCAATATTGTTCACATTTTGCAAGTGTTGTCTTACGTTTTCCTCACGTTGTAGGTGTTTTTTTTGGTGTTTTAACTCCTACATAAGTAATACCTTTTCACATCACCAAATTTACCTTTGGCACACTATTTTTCATTATATGGTCTTACACATCATTATAATATGCACCAGACACATACCTACATCTTACCACACCTTTTGGACATAATCGTCTCAACTATTGTAAGTTGTGTTCTAATTGTTGTTTTAACTATCACACATAGAAATAAGTGTCACTTTACTATCGTTTCAAGGTGTGATTGTTATTCATGAGACATGTGTATCCTTTTGGCTTGTGTTTATGGTTTTATTTGTGTTATCCAAGTTTGAGTCATATTCTGATGCATTTCTCTCTTTCCCATGCTTACCATTTTGGAGCCCTCCATGGTCCTTCAGCCCAGTGCAAGTTTTGAAGGCATTAGCCCTATTACCTGGTGTGGAGCTCAACCTATCCATGGGCCACAATGATTCAATCCTACTCCCAAATATTGGTGTAATAATTTTCTCTCAAGATCAATCTAAATCAGATGCACATTATGACTCTCCCAAGGGAAGTCACTTGATCCTTGTTACGTATATTGACTCACTACATTAAGTTTTGGTCACCCATTCCTTGTATGGAACATACAGAAATCATAGCTAACATCATTGACCTCTACTGCCCTTTTGCAAAGGAAAAACATGCAATTCAAAGAACCTCCTATTCTCCTAGTGTAGTGAAAAACCTCCTCGGCTAAGTGGCTCTTTCTTGTTGCCTTCCTTAATGAAAAGTGCACTCCAAATGGTCAAGAACTCACTATTGGGTCAGAATTCACTATTGTAGGATGAAAAGTGCCTTACAAAATAAGAGTGACCCCTTTTTTAATAAAAGTGTTCTTTCTTTCAAGTCTCCTCTTCCTTTGAGCACATGACACACTCTTGAAGGCTTAACCTTTCACCTTCCCCCTTCCTCATTTCACTTTGCGCCCAAGCCTTTCCTAGAATTTTAATCTAGATATCATGGAATAGTAGGGAAGAGTGAAGGAATCCTCCTCTTATATTTGACCAATAAAACTATGCTCTCCTAGAAGTTTCCTTTCCCTTTGAGCACATAGTGCAGTCTTGAAGGTTGAACCTTTCACCTTCCCTCTTTCCCAATGTGCTCATGTGCTCTATCCTCCCTTAGACCCTTCCTTTGAGTTCATGAAATAGTAGGGAAGGCTATAATATGTCTCTCATCACCCTTGAATATTAAAACTATGCTTTCAATCGTCCCTCTCTTTTCTTTGGAGTGCATGGTGCAACCTTGAAGCATGAAGCCTTCCACCTTTTTCCTTCATGTTCCATCACTGCGCTAGACCAAGAAGAGATCCTCTTTATAGTACATGGCATAGTAAAAATGAATATTGGATCCTTCCAAAGCCACTAATTACTTTTAATGTACCCTCCTAATCAACCCCTCTTCTTTAACTCTCTCACAGACCTATCATGAGCAGATCATTCGAAGAGCTAGGTAGTGATATAATACATGCTTTTAAGACAGATATTGCCTCATCATGAATGAAATTTATTAGCATGCATACCTTCCCATCATGACATGATGATTCTTAAGAGTACATGGCAAGGAGAAAGCATGAAGAAACACCTGTACAGAAGAAGAACAAAAGAGAGCTATCATGGAGATATGAAGAAAATCATGGAGTGAGACATAAATAAGACATTTTATGATGACTCAAAGGATTGTGATATGATAAAATACCCTTTGGAGGGTGAATATTAGAAATAAAGTGGATCTTGCATAGATCAAATCCACCATCAATAATTCACTATGAAGTATCAAGCAAGATAGTTTGGCATTGCCACCACATCGTGGAGTCCATGTCACCAATGTCGATTTGTAACTTGTACAAGTGTCATTATAATGGTAAAAATGTGTCCATGTGTCATGTCACATCATCACGTGGAATGTAATGATGTGTTATCAATAAAAGGACAAAATGTAATGTGTGGAAGTCCAAGAGTCATAAGTGGATTATGAAAACTCACTTATTCATATATGGACAAAATTTCTTTAGGAGAAATCCAAAATTCATTAGAAGTTCAAGAGTTGTTTAGAAGTCCAAATGACACATTAGAAGTCCTAGAGTCATGAGGGTAATTAAAGAGTCATGTGGATATGAAAGTTCATTACCCTTGTTATAAAATAAACCTCATAACTCAAGCAAAGGGCTTTTTGTAGGCTTAAGCTTTCGAGAGCTAGTCTTGGCTTCTCTACTAGGTTGAGGAGAGAAAACTATCCTTTGGAGAAATGGGAAGTGACTTAGTGTTCCACTATTGGAACTAGTGCCTCACCATTGTAACTGTGTGCTTGGATATTTCACCTTATAATTGAAGCTATATGAGGCAACACATTTTGATGCATGTATCGTGAATGTCTTAGAACTATTCTTTAGATGTTTTATGTATATGTTTCATTCATATGTACTAAGGAAATTGAACTATTTCGGTGGCCTGGGCACTTATCTTGTTGAAGGTGTGTTTTATGTGGTTTAATGATTGTTTTTTATGTGTGTCTCTCTTAGGTTAGTACTATTAATTCCTTCTAGAGGCTCACTTTTGTCTCCCCCCTCATGAAGGTCTCCCTTTGCAAATTACAATTGGTGTTTCACAATGTCAACTTACTTTCTTATTCAAGGTTTATATATATATAATGTCTTATGTTATCCATTCAAACCAAGATGAACCTTTGTGTTATGGTGGTCAGGATGGTACTCTAAATGGGGCTCCTAATCCAAACGATGTGAGGTCTAATTCGAATTTCACATCAGGGATACCCGCTGTATGTTGGCAGTATCTAGCATTATCAATAAGATACTAGACGGATAAATTATCATCATTAGATGAGGAATTCAAGTTGCACCTTGCAAGGTTTATCATAAGATTCCAACAGGAGTTAGCGTGGTTGATAGAGACATAAAACAGGGAAATTCAAGTCACTTTCTACCAAAAGTTACCATCACACTGTAAAATGTGAGACAATGTGTTTCAAAGTTAGGCATGTTTGCATTGTCAATGGATAGCACGTAAGAAGACACTCTCCATTATTAAATGAAAAATTTTCTCTACACAAAATATTAGGATTTGGTGGGACCCTTGACCTGAGTTGAGGTGACGGATGCCACGTGGGACATGAATGATATGTACTTGTGATGTGGCATGTTATAAATGTGACACATGGAATGATGATATAGTTATTTGAGGGTGAAGTGGTCGGTCCTTTGGTGACACATGCCACCCTTAAGAGATGGCATGCAGTAGGATGATGTCACTCTAACACCAACATGACATTCACAAGACATGGTATAAATGATTGATGTGGAGGTCTATGTTGATGTGGCAGTAAGTGACACATGGTTGTGGTTTATGGCTTCACCTAACATGGTGGTTATATGTGATGATGATGTGGAGTTTCATGTGGCTAGGAGCCACATCCCTGTGGGGCTCAGGACCGTGGAGGTGTTTCAAAATACATTTTCTTGTGGGCCATGGAGTTAAAAAAACTTGTGGGGTATATGGAGGGTGTGGGACCGAGAATATCTTCATTATATAGTGTGACTATTTATGTCATGCCACACAGGCTAGGACATAGGAGATTGATAGATAGGGACGCGGTCTGAGATGAACACTATATAGGGAATCTCACTATCATTTGATGGGAATAAGTCTATTTCACCATGGTGATTTAGAGTAGAACACCCATAGATTTTGGTGCTATAGCATGATAGTTGTATGGTGTAGCATTATCATGGAAGCCATGTTGGATTGAATGTGATGTGTCCGAGTCAAGTAGATAATCGGATTTACATGTGGCAGATCCTTACTGATGGGACAAGGTTAAGGGGCCAAACTTAAATGGGCATAATTTTTGATCCAGGCATTAGATCGAGGAAAAACATTAGAGAAATTTTGAGGTAAAAAATGGGCCTAAAAATAAAAATGTACAACAAAAATCAACTTTATAAGAACCAAGAGGATTCAATATGATGATGTCATCTATGGGGGATAAATCACCATTCTTGGAGTAAAAAGGTAAAAAATAAATAAATGAAAAAATAAAAAACAACTTTTTCAACTCATATTTTCAACTTATCTCCTACAATTTCACTCAAATTTCGAGCGGGAGCACTCATTGGATGAAAAGTTTAATTTTTCATCCAAGGAATACCCTTGTTGCATACTTTTGATGAACCCCACTACACAAAAAATGTGAAATTTTATGAAAAAACGTGATTGAAATAATGTATTTTCATGTATTTCACATTTTCTATGTATTAGGGTCCATCAGAAATATCTAACATGGGTGCTCCTTGGATGGAAAATTAACTTTCGCTTCCAACAAGTGCTCCTGATCAAAATTTGAGTAAAATTGTAGTGAAATAAGTTGAAAATACAAGTTGAAAAAATAGTTTTTTTCTTTTTTCCCTCAAAAACTTGATGAGGTAATCTAATATTATTTTATTATTTCCACTATTATTTTATAATATTCCTTAGGAGACCCATTTTAGACCTCAAAATTTCTCCAATTATTTATGTCACTAGAAATTTATTGATGAGATAAGCACGATGTGTGGTCTAAAATTAATTTCGCTAACTTTAGTGAAGGATAATTTTTTTGTAAACCCATTTCCATGATGAGATAATGGAGATTGAGTTAACTAAAAGTAACACCTCCCATTCAACCAATATTTATTGAAGGTGGTGGGAAGGAGTGTTACATAGTGGTATCAAAGCATCTGAGTTCAATACTTGGACTAGATGGGTACAATATAGATGAAATGAGGAAGAGAAGGTTCAACACTGGATCTTTGGATATTAGATTTGGAGTTCTGGTATGGAGTATCAGAGGGCCCAGGTTCAACATTCAAATTTAATGGGCCTCAAAGGGTAAAAATATTGAACCATATTATAGAGTGTAGTAAGTATAGCGAATGTTTGTTGTGTCCTATGTGTGATGCTTGTAGCACATTGATTATGAGCTGCATGTTATATCCATAAATTGATTCGGATATGATTATTATTTTATAAAAAATTAATAACCTGAAAAATATTGTTTTAGAAAGTCTCACAACGATATGTTTATCACAGATTTTCCAAGTTAATAATGAGCATGTTTTATTTGTAATGTGGATTGGATAATTATGTGTGTATGAAAACACATAAGGAAGTGACCAAAGAAAAAAAATAGAGTTAGGGTTGAGTATTAGAATGGTGCAAAAAAACAACAATAAATTCCATAAATAAAAATAAGAGTAGTTAGTTGGAAAGAGGAGAGAGGAAGACTCTCTCGACTGGATGAGCACCATTAGAAGCATCCGAGCTCAACTGATAAGTTGTAAGGTTCACAATGAAGGGATTGTGAAAACTTATGAAAATCATGCAATAGTAAATT
Source organism: Pinus taeda (assembly GCA_000404065.3). Lineage (NCBI taxonomy): Eukaryota > Viridiplantae > Streptophyta > Pinopsida > Pinales > Pinaceae > Pinus > Pinus taeda. The sequence continues at coordinate 68,716 of APFE031621187.1, forward strand.
CCATCATATTGCAGAGCATGTCATATCTACAAAGGTAGAGGAAACATGATCTAGGTGTTAACTACCTAGGAAGGGAAAAAAGCAAGAGTCCATAATGACTTGGAAAACATGAATTGAGGAAGGATGATGCAGAAGGAAACAAATATAATAAAACACTTATGAAAGCAAGTGAGGATACAGTGAGAATTGGAACTCCATTGAGCAAAAAGGAGGTCAAGAATTCACGAGTAGTTATCTAGTGCTACAACTAAAAGATATTACGAACAAGAAAATAAAGGAAAAGACTTCATGGTAGAATAATTTTGGAAGGAAAATCCTTGTACATTTGATGGAGAGGTGAAGAAGGTTGAGGAAGAAGAGGCATATCTGCTAGGGATGAAGAAGTATTTTAGAGTACATGATTATGTTGAAAACATGAAGGCGAGAGTACCCATCTTTAGTCTAAAGGGAAATGCTTATATTTGGTAGGATGATTTGAGGAATGTAAAATATATTAGAGAGAAAGAGATACTCTAGAGGATATTTGAGAGGTATCTTAGGGAAAAATACTTATTTGAAAGGTACTATGAAAACAAGGCCAAGGAATTCTATGACCTCAAACTCGAAAAATTGACAGTTGATGAATATACAACTAGATTTTTGGAGTTGTTGTGATATGTACCTTAATTAAAGATGACAAGACAAATATTCAAATATATCTCAGTGGGTTGCATTAGGAATTTAGTGATTGAATAGAATTCAATGACCTTAAAACATTGGATGATTCAATCAGGAAAATGAAGTATTTCTACAAGGAATCAAGTCACAATCTTGAGTTCAAGGATGATTGGAATACAAGGGGAAAACCCAATTTTTAAAGGAGAGGACAAAAGCCTACAAAAGGAAATGTGAAATCTTCCACTACCACTAAATATGGGTATTAGAAGAGAAACACTATTAATGATAAGGAATGATTCACCAAACCTAAAAGAGAACAAGCCTCGAGGTTTAGAGGAGGACCTATGTAGCGTTGGACATGTGGAGAAAACCACTTGCAAAGATATTTCCCTTAATGGTAGCAGAATTGTCCCATACTATACAATGTGCAAGAAGTGAAGACTATGAAGGATGTGGCTTAGAGTGTGCAATGAAGATGTGGCATATTGGATAATAGGTAGTCCGATCACCAAGAATTTATTATCGAGATGGAAGGTATGATTCATAACTAGATAGTTTCAATTATGATATATTGAAGCCCCAATTTCAACTATGCTAGCACCAATATTTCAGAGAAGTGTGCATTAAATAGAAAATTCCATGACCGGTCATTACTAGTCTAGCTGGCCACAAGGACCAAAAAATGAGTTGAACATATAGTGAATTTGTGTCAAACTATAATAGGAAACATGCCCATGTGAGTTGAATTAAATCCATTGTAATTGAGTTCATATGGTGTAATGCTAATTAGCATGGATTAGATGGTAGGACGTAAGGCCAAAATTTATTGCTACAATAAATCAATTGAATGTATCAGCGATGGAGGTGAAATAATGATGCTAGTGGTTAGTTTTCAAATAACATAGCTACAATTTTAAAGGTGCAATAGGAAAGGATGTGAGTTTTTAATTATCTAAGTGACCAACCAATTGAAAAGCAACAAGAATAGTCTAAAAGAACACCTAATAACAAAACAATTTAGTGATGTGTTTCCTGAAGAGATACAAGGATTGATCTCCAAGAAGAGAAATTGAATTCTTAATTAAATTATTGTCAGTATTAGTGTCAGTAACGAAACCTCCCAACGAGTACACCAAAGATGATAAAGTTGAGATTGTAAGTAAAATAAATTTTGGACAAAGGGTATGTTAAACCCAACATATCACCCTAGAGAGAACTTGTATTATTTTTCAAGAGGAAGGATGGCACACTGAGACTTTGTATTGACTACAAACAACTCAATAAGTTTACAATCAAGAGAAAATATCCTTTGTTGAGGATTGATGATTTGTTTGAACAACTAAGAGGAGTTTTTGTGTTCTCCAATATCAATTTGAGATCTAGATACCACCAGGTAAACATATAAAATGAATACATTCACAAGACGACATTTAGAACTAGGTATGGGAACTATGAATTTGTGGTTGTTCCCTTTGGATTAAAAAAATCCTTAACAACCTTTATGTTCTTAATGAATAATGTTCTTGGTCCATATTTGGACAATTTTTCACTCGTTTTTTTTTATGATATCTTGGTTTATTTCAAGACAAAGGAGAACCATGAAAAAAATTTACCAATATTATTGCAATTCTTGAGAGAACAAAAACTTTATAAAAAACTTAGAAAGTGTGGATTATTTCAATCACAAGTGAAATACTTGGAACATATTTTTCCAAAGAAGTAGCATAAATGGATCTAGAGAATATCAAAGCCATTTTGGAGTGGCCTACTCCCTATAATGTTATAGAATTCATATCCTTCATAGGATTGACTAGTTACTACAAGAGGTTCATCAGAAATTTCAAAAATATCAAACACCCAATTACTGCATAGCAAAGAAAATGAATTACAAATTAAATTCTAGTGGGGATCAGAATGTGCCGCCAACTTTGAGAAATTGAAATATTTTCTCACACATGCACTGATATTAAGAATAAGATACTAAAAAAAGGATTTTGTGGTGTGCATAGATTCCTGTAAGGAGGTTCATAATGGAGTCCTGATGTAAGAAGTATAAGTGGTTTGTTATGAGTCAAGGAATTTGAATGAGCATGAGAAAAAGTATGCCACTCATGACCTAGAGTTGGAAACAATAGTGCATGCATTGAAAGTGAGGAGGAACTACCTCCTTGGAAGAATGTTTATCCTGATGCCATATCATGGAAGACTGAGATATCTATTTGATCAGCCCAAGTTGAATGTAAGATAGTGTTGTAGCAGCTACAACCACCCTCCAAAATTTGTCCTTAGCTTCATTTTGGAGCCTCCCTACCAACCATCTTCAGTAGCATGTCTTCCATTGTCAAGCACATCAGCTTTAGTTGTTTCATAGAATCTTGTTAGCATGTGCATGAAAGTTTGTTCCACCTCCTTCACAGGCTGATTTCTAGACTTAGTGTCAGTTGCTGGTTGAGCAGCTCCCTCTGGGAATTGTGCAATTCTGGAGACGACTAGCCTTCCCTCCAGAAATTGCGCAAACCCAGCTGGACACCCATCTGGGCTCCATAATTGTGAAATTCTTCTTATCATTCTTCCTCTCAAAAATTACGTAATTCATCCAAGGATAATTGGTCAGCCTAGAAACTACACAATTCTAGGCAACAATCACCTGTTGCTCCCAGAAATTGTGCAATCCCTCTGGGACATCCAGCTGAACAGCTAGAAGAAATTGCGCTAATCTAGCCAGGCAACTTGCTGGGCTCAAAAATAGCGTAATACAGTCAGACAGGTTTCCTTGAGAAAATTGAGAGGTCTGACCTAGGATAGCTTCTCAACCAAGACATTGTGTAATCCTGGGAGCCAGTCACCTATTCTTCCAGAAATTGCACAATATAGTCTGACAGGCTTCCTTGAGAAAATTGTGAGGTCTAACCCAAGAAAGTTGCTCAGCCCAGAAATTGGGCAATCCTGGGAGACAATCACTTGTTCCTCCCAGAAATTGTGCAATCCCTCTAGAACTACCGTCTCTTCTCAGCTTGAAAACTACGCAGATTTCATCCCAGAATCATAGACCGATGCATGTTCCTTCAGGTTGACCAGTTCCCTCCGGGACTAAGAAAAACTTATTTTCATGCACGGACTGCTTTTTCCAAGGCAGCATACAAAGGCATCCCTTGATTTAGGGACCTATTTTTAGCAGCTGGAGGTCACATGCAAGGATCATTTTTGAAACCTCCCGCCAAGTGTCACTTTTCCTAGATTTGTGGCATGCATGTCACAACCTCTATTTTATAAAAAATCATCAATTGGATGCTGCAGAGCTCATTACTCACATCAACCTTGCATCTCTGACATCCCACATTGCATCTAGGAGTCGTCAACGCATTTAGCTCAATTGTTTCAGGGTAAGCCCAACTTGCATGTTTGGTGCTGCGTTTCTATCACTTTTTGTGTTTCGCTTTGTGTGAGTGTTGTCTTCATGATTTCAAGGAGTGCTTTCTCTCGTTTTAATGCATGTTAGCTTGTAGAAGCACCATTCCATTTTTTGTCTGCATCTCACTCTTGTCACATGCATGACACGTTTTTTTCACCGACAGTCGCCATTGTAGTGACCCACTTAACTCGCACGCATGTTGTCCCATTTTATGAATCCTACACTTACTGTTTTCATACATAATCATTAACTCTTGTTTACACTCATCTCATCATGCATTCAGACTTATCATGTTTTTAGTCACCCGTCAGTCGGTCTAGGCTGCCTTGGCCCGAGCTGTGCCTTGCCTGGCTAGCACTATGCATTTCCGGAAGCGAAGGCTCTGCCTTCCCTCCAGAAATTGCACAAGTATGGCCTAGCACTGACCTCCAGGCTTGCATTGCACAATTCTTGGAGGCAATGTCCTACTAGTCGTAGAAACTATGCAATGCAGTTTGTTGGTTGCATGCGACTGCTAACTGAAATTGTGCATTGCGTAGTTTCCATCCTCAGTAGGCCAGGCTAGACTATCCATTTCGTAGTTCTAGTAGTCAGTCAGCCTCTTGACAACCCGAACGGTGCCTCGCGTAGTTTTTGCATTCAGTCTCCCAACCTCCTGGTGAAAATTGCACAATATTCAAAGACAGTGACACAGGTATGTTGCATGTCAATCCTCTAGTTTGTTTTGATTTTCAACTGACAGATTTCTAGTCATGAGTGTTGATATGTCTCCAGGTATCACAAGTGTTATTCTGCCTCTCAACATCATAGGTAAAATGGCTTCCAGGGGAGCAGAGTCCAGGACACTGTTAAGAGCACAACGGGGGTTTCATCCAAGAAAGTTCCTATGAGCTTACCTACCTATGAAGACATCAAGTTGTTGGTAGACAAGGGCATCAAGATAATATGGCAGCAACATCACAATGAGCAACACCATCAGCGACAGTAGAAGGCATCACATTCGCACACGATGAATGCAAGAGGAAGGTTGTTGACAACACAGAGGCAGAGTAGAGCTACAAGTTCAAAGAAAATCCACTTGTGATAAAGTAGCTTTGAAGATTGAAGCTATGAGGTGACGAGGCGACATGAAGATTGCACAAAGGCAGAGAGAGAAGAAAAGAAGGATTTGCATGTGCTGAAGCGGCAACTCAAGGAAGAACAGGAGTTGCACAGAGGAGAGAATGAGTTGTAGTAGGAACAGGTACAACAGGGAGCTCAACATGCATAGATGGATGAAACTGTGCCCATACAAGTTATAGATCCATCCTAGAAACTAGCACGGAGCAGACAAGGTGAGCAGTGTTGTTGATTGCATGCAAGGGAATTAAGCAGCATGAATGTCATTGTGTGCACGTATACTATCCCACCCATTTTCCACACTCACCAAGGCGAAGACAAGAAGCAAGTCCGATTGGAGTTGAACATGTATTTGACAAATTGATGTGCATGGCCACCAACACATGCTTGGAGATTAGCGTAGACACTATGCATCAACATGTTGCCGGTTTAATCACACCCAAGATAAGGATGCATATGTTATCAGATGAGTTGGACAGAGGAGCCATATTAGTGTACCTGGATGCAACAAAGGAAAGAGTTAGCTTTCAGGAGGATGTCACCATTGAGTGCACAAACACCATCATGGACGACCAAGCTTAGAATTAGTTCACCAACTTTGAACATCACAAGGATGTTGAAGAGTTGGTCTTACCACAATGGTTCAAGTGTTACTGATGTCTTGCATGGCTGGTCTAAGCCATTTTGTCTCACATGGGTACATGTGCATTGTATGTAATGTCTTAACAATTGGAAGTTCAAGTGTTGATATTTGAATGTAACAGTCATAGAGTAGTTGAAGGGTCATGAGGGTAGATGAATGGTCACAAAAGGGAATGGCAAGGGTCAACCCACCCTTTGCTATAAATAAAACCTCACAACTCATTGTAGAGGCTTTTGGCCAGCCAAGCTTCCGATAGGAGTATCTTAGAGAAATCTTGGAGAGTATTGTAACGAGCCTTGGCTTCTCCACTGTGCAGAGCTAGTATATCTCTTTGGAGTAGCAGGCGGGAGTGACTGTAATGTTCCACTATCATAGCTAGTGGTTGGCCATGGTTGTATTGTATGACTGGAACTTACACTTCTTAACATAACAGAGCCAACACGTTTCATGCATATGTCATATTGTATTTTAGATATCTTGTTTACTCTAAATGATATATGTATATTTTTTCTTACGCATGCATGTGTATCTATTTTCTCTACATGTATGTATGAATCTTATTGAAATGTCTTGTTGGTTTAACCATCACTTTGGATTGCTAGCTTACTTTCCTTCCATGTTGTGATGCATCTTTGCTCATGTGTTCCCTTCTTAACTACATGCTTTCACAGGATTCCAAGGGGCACACTCACCTCACCCTGTGTGTGTTAGAACTTCTCATGTACCTTCCTTGAATTGTTGCATATGTAACACCCTTTCTACCAACAGGGACATCTTACTTTACTTTGTGCGAAATTGCAATCAAGGTGATATCGTACGACCCTCTATTGGGACTCCTACACCAAACGGTCTGAGGTCTAGTTGGGATTTCTTACCGGGAAGATCCCCTGACATGTTGGTGCGTCCAACACCTTCAACAAATAAACAAGGTGGTTAACATTGATTATTCAATTTTATTTTGAAATCAAATATATCAAGGAAAAGGAGAACAAATTGGAAGATTCCCTTAGCAGGAAATTGCAAATAGCTCATGTAACAACTCTTAGTAACTATGAGTTTGACATTAAAGAAAATAATAAAGAAATAATGCACTATCAACGAGTGAGAGAATCATTGCAACAAGAGCCAGAAGGGGCATTGAGTAGTAACAACTCCCTCACAGAGGATGGAATGTTAAAGTTCAAAAATTGGTGGTATATACCTTGTATGGGTGACTTGAAGAAGCTCATTTATGATGAGTTTCATAAAATACCATATTTAGGTCATCCAAGTTATCAGAAAATGTTATCATCTTGAAGAAAATGTATTACTAGTTGGACATGGAAAAGGATGTTGTCGAGTGCATTTCTAGATGCTTGGAATTCCAGTAAGTAAAAGTGGGATGTAGACATCTAGTTGGATTGTTGCAACAAATACCCATTCTTGAGTGGAAGTGGGAATTCAATCCAATGGAATTTATCACTAGGCTTCCAAGGACATCTAAGCAACATGATGCCATAATGGTGGTGGTAGATAAGTTGAGAGGTAGCTCATTTTGTGGTTATTAAATCCACTTATAAGGCAAGTGATATTGATCATATTTCCATAAAATAAATAATCAATATTGTACATTCTACCCAAGAAGATCATCTTGGATAGGGATGCTAATTACACCTCAAAGTTTCAGAAGGCATGATTTGTTGGTTTTGGGATAAAGTTATCCTTCAGCACAATGTACCATCCTTGAATAGATTGGTATATTGAAAAAGTCAACTAGTTGTGGGAAGACATGCTCAGAATGTGTGTCATGCATCAATCTAAGAGGTGGGAAGAATTTCTACCTTTCGTAGAGTTTTCCTATAACAATGAGTACTAGGAATCATTGAAGATGAGTCCATTTGAGGCTCTTTATAGAAGAAAATTCAATACACGTATCAGCTGGAATGATCCATTGAAACAAGTGTGTATTGGTCCACATATACTTTTGTAAATGTAACATGAAATAATTACTATTATGAAATAATTGGAGATAGCTCAAGATAGGAAAAAGATTCACGCAAATTGACACATAATACACAATGAGTTCCAAGTGGAGGAACATGCTTACTTACGCCTCAAACCAAGGAAAAGTTCTTTAAAGATTGGATCTTGTGCTAAGTTAGCACCAAGTTTTTTTGTTCCATTTCAGATTATCGAAAGAGTGGGTCTAGTAGCCTAGAAATTGGCCTTACCTCCTACAGTCAAGGAACACGATGTTTTCCACATCTCTTTTTTGAAAAACTCTGTACATAATTCTAATCATGTTATTGATTAGTTTGTAATATATGTGTAATCTAGGGGACAATTCCATCCAAAACCAATGTGCATTCTGGATTAGATGTAGATCATGCTCCAGAATCAAGTAATTGACTAGGTCAAGGTGCAATGGAGGCACTTTGGACCAGATGAAGCCACTTAGAAAATGGTTGCGAAAATGAAGGCATCATACCCATTTTTATCTTTTGTGTAAGCAACTATAAATAAATTTGTTTGTATATAAATATCATTGTGAAATTCTATGTTTGAATATAGAAGAATGAGGATGGTGTTGCTTTAAGGGGGTGGGGGTCTTTGGATTCCTTTAAGATATTGTTTAGTGGAGCACTATGTGCTATCGATTCGTGAAAGTGATTTTTTCTGTGTATGAACTGTTCTCTCTAGACTCTTGGGTTTTAAAATGGAGGCACTATGTGCTTTGGATTTCGAAAATTTTTGAATGACCGGTGTGGAATTCCCTTGAGAACTGCACTCCTTGGGCTTTGAATCTAGTGCGGTTGGCCTACAATTGGGAGGAGAGTTGAAGCCCCTCTCTCAATTACAAGTCATCCAATTACTAAGATAATTTTCTTACTTGTATCTTGTGTATGATTGTGTAGTATGAATGATAAGAAATTTTATTACATGATAATGGGTGTAACGATTTCACCAATGAGTATATGTTTTCTTATGTGTTGCAATGTGATGATGTTTTACTGATAGTTATAATTTTAAGAGACTTGTGAATCCCTGTAATGCTAATATTCTCATAGATGGAAGAATGACTTATATGCTTATGAATGATTGATAATGTGACCAAATGATGATGGTTGTGTGTGCATTTTATTTTATCTTGTGTGTGATATCTTGAGCAATTATTTTGTGAAGGTCATTGAAGGCATGTGCTCAATGTAATGAATAACCATTTAGTAAACCTAGTAAACCTAGTAAACTATTGTGCTACATGTGAAGTCATGGATTTGATTTTATAATCGAAAAGGAGTATATTTATCTTAGGACTAATGAGCTTTATTTTAAAGTTCCACTTAGGGCATGTTAAGAGGCTTCTGTGATCTTTGTTGCATGTGATGGGCTATTACATCTCTTCCTAGTTGCGGTCCAATTCTGGAGCATTTATTCCCATGAGTCAGGAATGGATATGTAAGGCCATTGAAGTCCTTGAGACATATGGTCTGGGTTCACGAAAATATGCATGTAATCTTGATAAAGGAACCTTGATGATTTACAGATGTTGAACCTTAAAGCTGCAAACACATAGATCTAAAAAATATAATGGATGGAGAAATTATCATCACTTGATGAGGAATTTCATGTCGTGATGTGTCAAGTTGATCATAAGGTTCGAATGGGAGTTGGCCTGGTTGATAGAGGTGTGAAATGAGAAAATGATCATCACTTGTTGCCAAAAATTACCATCACACTAAGGAAGGTGAGATAGTGGATTCTTCCAAGTTGGTCATGTTGGCACTGTCAACATAGGGCATGCTAGAAAACCCTCTCCATCATTAAATGTTAAATTATTGTTGCATGAAAGTTTGAGATCTAGTGGGACACTTGACTTGACTTGATGTGGTCGATGCCAATGGGACATAAATGACGTGTACTCATGATGTTACATGCTCACAACGTGACACGTCTCATGCATATATGTCCCTTTGAGGTTCAATTTACCAGTATTTGGGTGACATGTGGTACTCTCAGAATATTCCATGTAGTGGTATGATGTCACCCTAATTCCAACATGTTGTTATAAAGACATGGTAGACGTGGGTGACATGGAGTTATGTGTTGAGATGGTAGTCATGTGACACATGGTTGTGGTTTATGGTGCCACCTAGAATGGTGGTGCTACGTGGTGATGACGTGGAATTGCGTTTGGTTGGCAGCGACATCACTATGAGGCTCAAGTCCATGCAGGTGTTTCGAAATACATTTCATAGTGTGTTGTAGAGCTAACAAAACCCATGGGGTAGACAAAAGGAACATGATGGAGATTATCTTTGTTACCTGGTGGGAATATATATGTCGTGTTTTAGAGGTTGGTACATAGGGTGCTGAGAGATAGGGACACAGTCTAATGGTATCAATAGATGGAGAATCGCTCTGTCAGTTTATGTGAATAAATTCATTGCGAGGTGGATATTTGGAGTACAAAATGCATAGATATTGGCGTTATAACACATTAGCATTGTGGCATGGTGTTGTTGTCATGAAAGCGACACTAGACTGAATATGATGTGCCTGAGTCATGTAGACACTTGGATTTCCACATGTCAGATCTTTGTTGATGTGGAAAGGTAATGGGGCCCAAATTTAAACGGGAATAACTTTTCATTTGGGCATCATATTAAGGAATGATTTATATCACTATGAAGTTCCCTACAAGTTGAACATGATGATGTGGTCTAAATTTAATTTTTCTAACTCTGGTGAAGGAGAATATCTTGTAACCCCATTTCCATGACAAGACAATGAAAGTTGTGTTAATTAAAAGTAACACCTCCCATTCAACTGGGATATATCCAAGGGGGTGGGAGGGAGTGTTACAGGAAGAAATTTGTATACAAAACCTTAGTTATACCAACTCATACTTGGGAAAGCATTTCCATGGATTTTGTGAGAGGTTTACAAGCAAATAGGAAGGGACATGACTACCTATTTATGGTAGCTGAAAGGTTTCGCAAGATGTGTATTTTCATGTTGTTTTAAAAGACCATAAAATGGCAAGAAGGAATAAGCTTATTGTTTCAACATATTTGGGTGCTCTTTTGGATACCAAGTAGCACCATTTCATATAGGGACACCTGATTTCTTAGTACAATTTGGACTATGATGTGGGAGAAAGTGGGCATAAATTTTAAGAAATCTATAACATTCCATCCACAAAAAAAATGGGAAGTCATAAGAAATCAATAAGAATTTGGTGAAACTTTAGCATGGTTACAATTAGAAGAATTCAAAGACCTAGATGAAAACTTGATCTATATATGATATTCTTATAATAAAGCAATGCACACTTCTACTAGTAGGTCACCTTTTGAAACTTTCTTTGGATATTTTCCATTGTCGCCCTTGGATGTTATATATGGATAGCAAGGAGGAATGAGAGAGGTCCTCATAAGTGATGCATTAAGACTATATATATTTTTTTAGAATATTAGTTAGATTCATTTATAGGCTCAAGAGACACTAAAGAAGTCATAGGAAGATTATAAGGCCAAGCATGATCAAAATAGGATAAAGAAGTTGTTCAGAGGGTGAGACTGAGTATGATTATAATTGAGAAAAAATGGACTATAGGGTCATGGTGAGAAGATCAAGGATTTGTAGTATGGTCCTTCCAAGATATCATAAAACATGGGACATAAAATCTATACACTTAGTCTATTCCCATACATTTGCATTTACTCATTAATGAATGTGGTAAATCTTAAACACTATGAGCCTTGCATGTTGGTTATTGGGAGGGGTATAGGTCTTAACTTCTATAGAGGGATTAGAAACAAATAATTTAGGTGGAGTTATTATAAGACACAATGTTATAGAAGAGGTATAAAACTACAAAATAGGGACAATATGAACTTTTAGATAGAGGAGGAACGACTTGTTATAGAGTTTTGTGAACCCAGTGTTTTTGACTACCAAGTGAGTCCATCATCAGGGGATGCATCAATAGATATTCTCCAGATCTTAATGATGTATCCAAGAGCTATATTTAGGTTATATA